>VYZM01017816.1:120243-216000 GCA_013398915.1 Dromas ardeola | reverse complement strand
GCCGACGGCAGCCCACCCACCGACCCACCGACCGACCCACGGACCCACCCGCCGTGCGGGGTCCGCCCCGCGCCTGCCCCCCGCGCCGTCCCCGGCCGCGCAGGCTGCTACCGTGGCTGGAAGGGACTTTAGCTGCCTTGTTTCGTTTTTAGAAGGTGAGGTTTGGAAGCAGCGTCCTCTTAAAGGAATATAAGCCTCAGGAGAACGGGGAAAAAAAAATTTAAAAAAAAAAAAAGAAACTCTCAACTTACTGCAGCTACAGGAAGTGACTTAATGTTGTACTGAAAAGGTTTAGGAGAAGGGGAAAAAAAAAAGCTCCTGTTTTTCCAGTTTCCTTGGCATGCTTTAAGAAAAGCTTTGTCTACAGACAGCGTAACTGCTTTCATGGCGATGCTCTATGCTTTTGGCTACCACAGGACAGCGAGCAGTAGACGGATGGAGGATGCTGCTCGGGGAAAACCTACGTTCCCCGCCACCGAAAAAAAAAAAAGGATGGAGACACAGACACAGGCAGGCAGATGGGAGAGAGCCACAGAAGTGGGGCTGACCCGAGCGCGTTGGTATTTCGGTCCTGCAGCACGGACAGACTGTCCGGCAGACACAACCAACCCCCCCCCCNATACACAGCCAACCCCCCCCCCAGACCACATGTTTCTTCTGGAAGACCGGAGTCTCAGTATGCTGTGGTATTTACTTATAGATGCACCCAAAATAGCCACCTAAATCCCAGAGTGGAAGCAAAAATACATGCATACACACATACTTTAAGCACACACAGCTCCTTCCAGCAGGGCTGCCTCAATGTCAGGGAGTGAAAAAGTCTCCAGCACTCCCACTGACAGACAATGAGACAGAACATACTCTCCGAATTACTCCTCTTCCTTCCCAAATTCAGTACTCCGTTCCCAGATTCTCATCCTGGCTCCGTTCCCCCCAGACAGACAACTCTCCACACCCCACAGCTCCTTGCCCTAGGTTGGTCACCCTTCCTTCCTGCCTGCACCCTAGGCTTGTCTCCACTCTCACACTGGCCCTCATCCCCTGAAGTCTTCTGGTCTCTTTCTGCCCTCTTCCCACACTTCGGATTTCTCACCCCTTTTCTCTACTTACATCCATTTGCTTGCTCCACCAAATCTAACCCAAAATCTGGTTATACTCTTGCCGCTCATCCTGGGCTTGGGTATAGTCACTTCACCCAGTCCATGTAAATTCAAGCTCCATCAGTTTTACCTGTTCTCCCATTTTCTCCAGTTCTTTTCCTCTGCTTGTCTTTGTCCTTGTCTTCCTACCCAGCAACATCTCCGATTCTCCCATCACTACACTGGTGAAGTCAGGCAGCTCCTCTAAGCTGTCCTTGGGCACAATGCATAAGTGTGTTGGACAGGGGAGGGAGGAACAGACTCTTTGGAAGTCCCAGGACTTAAGAATTAATGCATCTTTGGAAAAATATTCATAAAACCTCTGAACAGACTTGCAAATCTCATGTTAAGTCATGAGAGCCAAACTGGAATCTCAGATATATTTTTTTTTTCTTCTTCATGGAATGGTATTAAGATTGCTCAACAGAGACCTATCAAAACTAAATCATAAAAAAAAATAATCACAGTGACAGTGAATCCCTCACTAAACCTCCCCACAGCACCTGCAGGCAGCTCAGAGTCTTCACAATGAAATCCTTTTGGTCCTTAGCCTAAGCTGGCAGCACCACCAGGACGCAGTTCATATCTGCCACTCCACAAGCACGAGACTGTGCGCCGAGCCCGCTGCCGATTACTTCTCCTTGAAACAACACAGTAAGCACTCCACCAACACAATCCCAGTATTATGAGTTGATCTCTGGAGACGTTTCTTGATACGTTAAGACAAATGAGGATCAGGCATGCAATCTACCACCAACAACACAACGTTGTGATGCTGCGTGCAGGAGCCGTGCCAAGCCTTTGTGCATTTTGCTGTCTCAGAGAAAGGGCCAAAATGGGTGTGCCGGTTAAGCACGGAACAAAGCAAAATGGGTGTCTGTTTTCAAGCAATAAAAATGGGTTTGCTCATTCCAAAGAAGAAGAAAAAAAAAAACTAATAAAAAGGAAATGAATAAACACCTGATAAGAGTGCAGCCCTTCCTCCTTCCAGCCCTTAGGTCCTGAAGGAACCATGGCTGCCCTTGCTCCCTAGCTTTGGTGGGCGAGTACCAAGTGCTACACAAGCAGGTACCTTAGATTAACCTCGGGGGAAGCTGTATCTGTTTGCCCTTCAGCCAGAAAGGCAAGCCTTCATGCCCAGAGACCTCAAGTGAGCAAAAGACTCCTACCCCATTCATCCCAAAGCACATAGAGGTATTGCAGCAAAACCCGGGTGATAAAAAACACTCTTATTAGGCACCTTGTCTCCTTGGCCAGCTGATCATGGGCACGGCTAAAATTAGAAGAACTATTCCCCAGCCTCTGCAGTAGCTCAGGCAAATATTAATCACGTCATTGTGCTACAACTGAGAGAGTATGTGCAGACGCACAAACACATACACCTTTTTCTGTGAAAATGCTGCAGACACTCCTGTTTTCTTCTGAAAAGTCTTTAAATGCAACAAGACACAAACAGATCATGCTGATAGGCCAGTACCTGTGAAGTAGAACATTCTGTGAAGCACAGAGGCCTCATTGTGGTACTGTCATTATTAATGCATTTCTCCAGAAGTATGCAAAGACTTCATTTCCCTCTCCCTGCTGCAGGATAACCACAGGCAGGACACAAGCAGCATTTAAGAAATGCACTCTCCAATTCTCACCTCTTGCACTGCTGGGAATGGCTCTGTCCAAACATTCCAGTCTTGCCAACTTCTATTAAATTATATCCTATCCAATGCACTCCACAAGAACATCAGTATATTAAAATATTGAGACAGCCCTAACTGAGTCCACACTAATCATGTCTGTTCCCAGACCTGGAGAACTGGAAAAAAATAGAACATTTAGTTGATGTGCTTCAAGACATCTGAGGGAGAGAAAAGCAGGGAAAATGTGGGCAGACATAGAGCATTGGTTCTGCGAGCTAGGAAAACTTTATTGTATGGAGCCACCTTGGAGGGTCCAGGAAGAGCAAAGAGAAGCAGCTGAAGACGTATTTCTGAAGCTAAAAGTCAAGGTGCTTTGAAAAATACAGGCATCACATCTAAAGCCTTCTCTCCCCATCTGGTTATGATGTCTGCTCTAAGGCATTTTTATCTTGGATCTGACTGCCATTAAAGAAGCCTTTTCCATTGAAATAATGTTATGAATAACAGAGTCTACTTCCAGAGTTATGGCATAAGACAATTCATAAAGAATGCTGCAGAGGAAAAATACAGAGGCAATAGCTGGCATAAGCGGAGTCGAATCAGTATTTTTATAGGCTTAACTTCAGTTTGAAAGGTTATCTGGGACAGGAAAAGAGGAGATAAAAAAAAAAAAAGAGTTCTGACTTTTTGATTCTTTACTGCAGAGTAGAGATTGATGCTTTTCCCCTTCTCCCACCCCCAGCTCTGCTTTTGTTCTTTTTTCTTTCTGTTCTTTAGCATATATAAATGAGTATCACCCTTTCCTTCTGAGAAGAACCAAAACACATGAGGCTGAGCACTTACTGAAAAAGAGAAAGAAGAATGAAATACTGCATAATTTCTCTTTCATTCTCCTTTTCAGGTGTTGGGATTTGAATATAAGTTTAAAAAAAATAAAAAAAACATAACAGTAACAAAACCACTTGGAAAATAGACCTTAGCCTTGCAGCACACTCTTTTGATCAGCTTTTTTGTTTCTAGCAATAAACAGAAGATGCCACGAAATTACTAGCTCCCCTACAATTCAGCCTACCTCTCCAGTATTTTCAAAGGTGGGGGAGAAAAAAGCCCAAAACCCCAACAATCAACCTATCAGATTTTTATTTTGTCTTATTCCAAGAACAGAGAGGGAAGAACTTACAGAGAGTTGTTTCTGTACTTTTCCGGACACAGCAGGAGCATCGCGTGGTCTATTTTTCCCTCTGCGGTTGAAGGACGCAGAGGCAGTGTGAAGCACGCCGCAGGCGGCGAGTGCGGGCTGCCTTGGTTGGCTGCTCATCTCCCACCGGCAGGAGAGTCACCGCAGCACGGCACAGCCCAGTCGAGCCACCGAGCTGCCCATGGCCACACCACATGGTGCCGGCCTCAGCCACCCTTCCTGCAGTGCCAGGCTGGGGTGCCTGGATGACCCACCTCAGTTTGTATAAGCAATGGCGCAACTGCCCAGCACACCACACCGTCGCGTAGACCTGGCTGATAACACCTTCCAACTTCTTTTTCTGCTATGGGAAAACAACCAATAAATACCGCCTTGTAAAAAAGGCAATCCATTTTGCTGTTACTCAGCTACAGCTATGCCTGGAGCAAAAGGGATTTAACTCCTGATGCACCTGAGGCTGTGGGGTACAGGGTATTACGGTCCAAACCAAAAAGCCCCAGCCAGAGAGGGATGACCAACCCTGCTACCAGCCCCGCAGTTAAAAGTGCGGAGGAGTCTCCTGTTACAGAGGAATTCCATTTACTGCGCTTCTTACTGAAGAAATAAATCTCCAGTGTAAAATATTTGCTGCAAATTTAATCTCAAAGAAAAATGAGGAGCAGAAAAAGGGTAAAATATTTTTATAACATTTTTAGATTACTTTTTAAAATTTATGTGTCAATACTGCAACTGGGGAGTTGACATTTAAATCTGACACGTAAATACTCGGTACGTTGGGTTGGGGCTTGTAATAAAAAAATGGGGGATAGCAACTTCCCTGATAATAATAACAGAGAAAGGCTGAAGCTACAACATGGCCTAATGAATAGGTTTTTATTTCAAGGTGTAGAAGCTCCAGCTCAGATATTTGTAGTGGCAAGCCTCACAGAAGTGAACTAAGGACACCAGCTTAAGTCAATGAATACAGGCAGCAGCAATGTTGAAGAAGGGCTGCTGTGTTCTGGTTGCCCTGTGAACACGAACAGTAGGGTACTGGGCTGCAATGCCACATTTACCACACAACACTGGTAAAGGAAGGCATTTTGAGAAGGGATCTGCTGTCTCAATACCATGCTCTTTCTAGAAGAAGTAGGACCACTAAGGCAATGGAAGAAAAACTCAAAACAATCACAGCCACAACGCAAAGGCCATTAAAAACATCAAAAAGTCCTTCCATTGAGTTAACTGGGCTTTTCCATTGACTTGATCAACCCACAGTGAAAACACGTCTCTCGAGCAATTATGTTCCTCTGAACCTGAAAAATCTTAGTTACTTAGTATTATACTAGGATTATCATTATAGTAAAAACCTACTTAAAAAAATTACTTGTTTAGCCACAACAATGAGCCAGTTCTCACCTTCGTACCAGTAATGAGATGGATGCTCTAGTCCGGATGTTCCACTGTCACCTCCTCAAGGGTCAATTCCTAAACCACAGAACCATTTCTTAACCTTGTAGAAGAGACTCTGGCCTTTCTTATTCTTCTCCCTTTGCTGCATGTTTGCTAACTATGTTCTGACTGCTCTTCATAGTTATGAAAACCAGAACATTTTGGTATCGCATACAGAATTCTGAGAATGCTCACGAGCCTGCTAACCAACGGCATATATATATATATATGAGAATGGCCTTTCTGGTGTTAGGAAAGGGTTTCTCAAGGTCACATCACTTTTTTTTTTAAACCATTAAAGTTTTCTTTCACATGGTAAAAAAGAGTTAGCTACAGAGTTTGTATCTGAACATCATATAACCACAACTAAGAATTTTTTCTGTGAGCCGAAAGTAAAAACCACCCTTCAAAAAACACACCTCCTAACCCCCTCTAGTCTTTTTAATGTCTAAAACTTTTACTTCTAGAATTTCTGAACTGAAAACTTGCAGCTCAAACAGAAGTTCATTTAAAATATGAAATACAGGCTGTAAGAAAGTTTTTCCAATTAACTAACCCTGAATAAAGGATTAATCTTGTTCATGATAAATCTTTTTTTTTTTTTTTTTTTTTTGAGGGGAGCACAACCAACTGTCCCAAGAGTGACTGCAATATGCCCCCTTATCAAAATTCACAAAACCTGCTTTATATTCTTGACAACTCCCTTATTTGAAGCTGATAATAAGCCTCCTTTTCAACTGCTCTCACTTTCTGGGAATAGCTTTAGATCTGGCAGTTCTGTGGTGGGACATCTCTGTATGTGCACCACCTCAAGGTCGCAGAAACTCAAAACTAAGAGGCTAGTCTGTTTTGCCTCCATTCGAGTTTCTGACTCACAGGTCCCAGGGGAAATCAAACTACGGCTGGCAGGAAGCAGGGCATGGGTGGGAAGGCATATAGTCATTAGCTTATTCTGCTAACCGCCCCACCAGCAGCAAGGAAGAGCAGAGCAGAAACCATGGTGGGGAATGCTGCTGTTGTCAACAGCGCTGCCACCTCTGGGTAGAAACTACTCTCAAAGCAGTGGCCACCTGGGCAAACGGCTGTCACAAGTCAGCCTCTGGGTGTCCTGAGGCTCTGAGTGTGACCAGCAGGTCCACCATCAAGCAAGTAAGAAGCAACTAGCAGCTGTAGTTACATTGCACTGATGCATTTCCCAAATCATCCTCCTCCAACACCACTTCAGCTAATGTGCCGTGTCAAGAAATGTAACTGAGGAGGAAAGAACCTGCCTTACATTGAATGCAAACCACTGAAATGGTGACGGAGGGCTTAGTTGGCTCAGTCACAGAAAATGCTCTCCCCACAAAGATGCTCATTTCCTCCTGTTAGTTAGCCTCCTGGTCGCTCAGGTGTTGCTGGGAAGAGCAATGAGGTGTCAACAGTCATCCTTTACTTTTGGGCTTGAAATGGGGGGTATCTCAGTCCTGTTTATTGATGTTTGAAAAACCAGATGCCAACAAGACAAGTCCAAACCAGTATGAATTCATTCTTTCCATGCACCTGATTCCATGTGCATTTTTTTCATCTTGCAGTATTTGTCTACTTGATAACTGCCCTTCATCATTCCCTGAAGCATTTATTTCATTCACTTTCTACTACGTGCACACTTACTGGCTCCAGGCACATTTGTGACAAATGAAGAGCATTGAATTTAAAGATATTTTCCAAATCAGACTAACTCAGGCCTGGCAAAATACTCTAAGTTATGGCAAAGAGTAGATACCAATGACAAGCTCCTCACAGTCTGGGAGAAAGCCATACGATGCGCTCTACTGACCACAGTAAGAGGGCAGCTCAGTTTCAGACCACTATAGCCCTCCTTTCTGAAAATACATCCCAATAGATCTGGGCTAACTTGTTCAGCCAGCGATGCTGATGAACGTGAAGCTGAGTCCCAGTGTTGGTAAGGCAGCTTGCTGTCCCCTGCTGCACAGGAGAAGCCCCAAAGCTCCCCTACGTCCCTTGCCAAGCCTTGAAAATATGTCCTACCTGCCCCGCTCTTCCAACAATACATCATCCCCTGTTACTTTACACCACTTCACTGTCATAAGAAAAATGACAAAAAAAAAATATAATCACAAAGACCAAGGCTTGCATCCACAAAGTAGGATGGACTTCACAAAACCCAGGTAGAGGGCTGGCAAAGCAGTAGGGGAGCAAACCCCCAAATATTTCTCTTCTTCCTCACTCAGCCAAATCATCTCCCGACTCCCCATGGGGGCCAAAAGGAGTCATGGATGCAAGCCCAGTGTTTGCCTGAAAATGCCTTTTAACACAACTGCGCACCAGTGTTACCTGCTGAAGTCCAAGCAAAGAAGGCTGTGTTTGCTTTCTAGCCAAAACCAACTGAATCACAAAACCAAAATATTTAGATTTATAATGTCATTACCCTTCTGTGCCTATAAATCTCTGAGGAGGTGAGAAGCAGAGAACAGATACATAGGGCTATTGTAACAGGAGTAACCATCAGGAAAGAACCTGGACTCCTGGGATATAAACCTGCCAGGGAATATTAAAACCGATTTACAGTTTCAGTTTGGTCTTACAGCTGTGCACAGGGTGGAAAAAATGGAAGAATTGTCTTCTGCAAGAATGGTTCTACAAATATTTGTCTTTATGAGTCCTGGAAGGACATTATTTTGTCACATGCTTACCTCCATAAGGAATATGGTTTATGCTGCACAATCAGTATGATATTTCAAATACCGGGATGTTCCCTCCTACCCCTTTTTATATTAATCTAGTACTGATTGTTGTGTGAGATAAGATGTGTGTTGCCTTCCAAACTTCAAAAGCATAAGCTATTTGTATTTTCCAAAAGCACTGAAAGCTTTTTCTCTGCAGTTAAAACAGTTCAGACCAATTAACTGATTTTCTCCAAAAAGGTGAAAAAGCGATCATCAGAGAAAATATGGAAAAGGTCATTATTAGAAGTAATTCTTTATGCACATTCTAAATAGCTAAAACCAGTGGCTTATAATTGAAAGTCTATGAACAGTATTTAAAATGAGGAACTTTATGGGTAACAGCTACCTTCACTGCTGTTGAAACGATGCCTTACAGAATATGGGTGCAGCGCTCCCTTCACTTGACTGTTTGCACCACCGATCCCCCACTAGAAAACCTGCGTTTGCTGAAAGAAACAAACTCCTCTGTATGTAACAACAAAAACAAAGAGGCTACCAGAGGTGCGTGAAACCGCCAAGTGCAAACTCCCTTCAGACGGCAGCACTTGCGAGACAAACCAGCTAACCAGGCACTGTTGAAAAATGGAAAAAAACACCCCAACTTCATACGCTATAAGCACACTGAGGGCAGGTTTCTGCTGTGGTACCCCGGGCTGCCCCCCATCCCTTTTCTCAGCTGTCTCAAAGCACCAGGGGAGCCGACTGCTCTCATCTTGGCTCTCCCCCCAGCCCGTCCGAGGGTCTCACTCACCAGTCCACCGCGAAGCAAACCCTTGGACCTTGCCGCCTTTCGTTTTTCAGGAAATTAAGTCTGAAGCGCACTTTCCTTTGCCTTAAAGGGAGTGCGTATTCCTGACACATCAGCAGGCAGGGAGCCCAGAGGTTGCTACAGAGCATTTATTTATACTCATTTGGAATTTCCTGAGACAGTCCCAGCCCGGCAGCCAGCCCAGCACAGCGCCAGTGGTTTCCTTCACAGCACTTCAGATGCTGTGCAGCTCCTCCAGCTCCCCAAGGGTTAAAATGCATGAAACAGTCAGCAGGACAAAAGGAACTGTACCAAATGACACACTAAAAAGATAGTATTTTTTTTTTGTCCAGTGAAGACAGATTTAATTCCCAAGAGGGAATTAAAAGTTCAGGTGACTTCTCTTCCACCCGCTCTCCCTTTCTCCACAAGCCCATCACCCCCACTCCCCTCATTTCTCACTCCCACATGAGGACTGAGCACAGAAAGGTTCATTGATATAATTTGGGTAGAACAATTACCTCTGTTGTAACCACCACTGCCTGCAATTCTGCCTGCGTTACATTCAGTCTTGTTTTGTTTACTCTTCTCAAATGCAACTTATAATTTGAGGGATAAAAATAAAAACTTTTTGTATAAAGTTGCAGACACAAACTGTTTTCTTTTTTTCTGAAACACAGGCAAAATACATGAGATGTCTTTCATGCTAGTACAAGCACTTTCGAAATGATGCATAAACGTATTTGATTTTTCCATATGCAATTTTCTTGTTTCCACATAACACCGGGTATTAACTCAAGTAAAGACAACTGAGATTCCAGATGCAAAAAATGTCACTTCTCAGCATCATAAAGGGACCCTTAAGGGCCTCAGCTCCATCTCTCTTCACTTCTGCTTACAATAACAGTTGCCAAAGAGGGACTGCAAAAGTAAATGGGCAAGGGGAGAGGGTAATTTAACATGGATAACAGTCCTAAGACTTCACAGGACTAAAGGAAAAGAGTTTTATTACCGTGCCTTGCCTCCAGATTCCCAAGAACGGTTAAAATGAAAGAAAAAAAGAGGCATGGATTGTCGAAATAATTTCCAAGATCACTGCAGACTGGAAGAGCTGTGCTTCAAACAGAAGTAGGATCCTGTGCTGAAATGACAGGAGAGAGGTCCAAGTCCTCCACAGTGCCTTCAGCTAAAATGGCACAGACTTCCAATAGAAGTGTTTCCTGAACATGTCTAGTGGCTTCTGTGGTATTTAATAAGAAGCAAGGTAATATTTAATACTTACAGGCATCAGCTTTTGGACTATAAACTAGGTCCTGCCCTCTAGGTAATTTTATGTTTATTTCCTTGAATTACAAGTAATTGATGCATACACTATAAAACATGAGCTCCCAAAAAAAGTCTGAAGAGGGTCTCTGGACATAGCCAACTTGTTATATCTATGGACCACGAAGGTACTGAATTTTAAGCGAACCTGGTTTGGTTTAGTCTCTGCACTAACCACCCTGTCATTCATTTAGTGGCCAGCCCAGCCTAACCCACGACATAAAGAAAAGCAACAACGCTTTGGGAACAGCTTCCAACCATGCTTTGAAATTTCTCCCAGAGGACAGAAAAAACTCTAGGGTGGCTGAAACCCAACCCACATTTTCTGTTCAGGGAAACACTGCCTGGAGCCTGCAATCACTGCTTTGCACTCGCTGCCCTTCAGTCCCTGTCTTTTGACCTGCAGAGCGAGTGACCAGCCAGGTGAGGACAAGCAGTATGCAGCAGCACTAGGTGTTACTGGCGGGCATCTCTACTCCACGAGCAGGTTCTTCATACCAGGAAGGGGTGAACATGAAAATACCCATCTAGTTTTCTGCTGTGAAAAAACCCGTGACATCTGGGATAAAGTATGAGAATAGAAGGTATGGCCAAAATGTACTTCTCAAGAGTTAGAATTCGCTCAGCGAAAAGAAAAAAAAAAATTCTCTAACATTATATGATTTCATTTTTCTAAAAAAAGACAGCATGATATCCTGTTTAGAGAAGAAAAATTTTAGCAGCTGTGTCCACATGCTCCATCTGTTTATCGTTACTCTGTGGTTTCAAGGGCCTGACATCTGAATGAGCCCTGCACCAAGTCACGCACCTTCAGTGGACTCTCCTCAAAGTTCGGTCAAGTCAGCCGGCTGAAAAAGACCTGCCACGAGTGCAAGCAATAACCCATAACATGCATCAGCACTTCGCCCCTTGTCCAGCAAGTCAAATATGGAGGCACATGTCTGGGTTGGCACCAGTAAAACCTAAAGGCAAAGAGCACACGCGTATTTATTCTCTTGGCCTTTGAGACCATTATGGTGCCAAATAAACTCATTCAGCTACTGTTTACAGTAGAAACAAAACTGAGGTCAGAGCACAGCTCCCCAGTGACCAAAAAACCTGACTTGGTCTGCAGCAGAGCGAATGTAAGATTTGGTGTATGGGCAGACATCCAGCTGGTAAATTCTTATCTAAAGAGCAGGTTATTTCACACCACTTTAGAAAACAAAAAAGCAGAGAGGGCACAATGGATCTGTGAAAGGCGATGGATGAAACACAGCTCTTTCAAATGCTTGCCTCCAACAGACCATTTCCTCAGCACTGGAGTGGCTCTGCTTGGAAAGAATGAAATAATCTGCCCGACTACAACGATCCGGTCCAGGGGAGCACAGAGCTTGGCCAGACCCACCACTGTCAGGTTTATGTTCCTACCCCCAAAAACACGGCTGTTGCATTTTGGTGAAGGTTGGATATGGGGTGGTTCTTGGTTTTATTTTGGTGTGTTTTGTTTTGAGAGAGAGGGGTGGCAGTGCTGTGGGTTTGGTTTTTTTTTTCTTTACAGTCTTTCAGAATTTGGCAGCTGGTTTTCACAGAATGATTTAAAATCCAGTAGCTATTCAGGTCAGACCTGAGACTGATTTGGCCTACCCACCTTCTCCTCCCTAGCAGATGCCTCTGGAAGGGCGTAAGAAGAAAGCAAATGCACAGCAACATTTATCCTCTTTGCGTCCAGAAACCTGTGACTGAGAGACTTCCTGGGCCAGGGGTGGTTGGGGATGGGTTTTAAGTCACGGTATCAAATGTTTATTTTCAGGGTAGCTGCAAGGTATTCAATAACTGGGTTCAAAATGTCAGATTGCAGCTGATGTGTTAGTACTGTAAGGAGATCTAGTTGTCAAGTGCCTGGAGATACAATTATGGATGATCAATGTGACCCAATGACTACGTGACACTCAAACCCTCCATATGAGAGACTGTGCGCCCTACAGTTAGGTCCCTCACTAGTTAGCATCTACCCACAGAGAGGATGCAACTGAAAAATACACCCCATACCATTGTTAAGCGTCCACCTGGTTTGGCGTCACATGGAATGAACTTCAGCTACTTGGTATTTCGTGTGTTATGAGGCAAGTCATGATCTCTTCTGTTCTCCCAACATGACTGCTTGGAAAAGCTTGTGGTTAGAAGTCTTGTTGTGGGAGTGAGTAGACCACTAAAGCCTTCATATTTGGTGAAAATTGGGTTTTTTTCTTCTTTTTTGTGTGGACAGTCAGGCATACTTGATTGTTGCTATTCAGGCATTAGATCTGTGTGAGCTAGCAACTCGGCTTGCTGCTCCCAGCAGGGCTTTATGCCTTCCCATTTTGCAGAGATGAAAAGTGAATGACAGTAAACATGGATGCAAAAGAAAGGAAAAATCCATGGCTGTAAAAGAAAAATACACATTCTCAAATCTGGAAACACATGCACCGGCTTCTGATGCCACAGACAAGGATGCAAAGTGAACTTCTGCCTGTTGGGAGCTAAGTGGAGGTGTCAGCCTAGTGACTGTCTCCTGCTGCATTTGAAAAAAGCACACTGAGTCATTTGGGGTCAGGTGGTGGGTCCTGCCGGTGTGGAAGGCACCCTGTGTCCTTCAGTCGTCACCCACTACTTCCCCTGAGCTGAGCAGAGGCAGGAGGTGCAGGAGGGAACTCAACAGCTTTGCCAGGGAGACCGTACAGGCTATAGTTTTAGGCATCTCTTTCCCACTCGGTTCAAGACCCTGCCATCAAACACCCTGGACTTCTAGTAACAATTACTAATCCAGAAATACTGCTCTTCTAGCCACAACATACTGAGTACGCAAAAGGCTGGGGCAAGGAAAAGTGCCACATAAACAGGGGAAAAAAAACAAGTGCCACGCATAACTAATGGGACCCATGGGCAAGACTATGCATGTCCGTTGTTAATGTGCCATGTAACTGCTAAGCAGTGCGTACAGTACATCACGCAGCAGCAGGCTTGGAGAAGGATGGTAACGCTGGAGCGGAGCAGGAGATGCCACTCTCAGTTTTGCACAGAGATGTCTCTCCTGCTGCTGTGGTCTTGGCTGTACCTGGTGTCTTGTCGCACAGGGATACGGGCTGAGATGGTCTGGCTGAGCCATGCACGCGCTTGTAGAGTTGTAGCCTTACAACTTTTCTCTGCAAAGGGAGAGGGAAGTAATTTTCCCAGAATCGTCAACCGTGCACGTTCCACAGCACTGAAGGTGGGTTGCAAGGGAGCCTCTGAGCGTCAGCGTCAAAGGTAGACCAGAGGGTGAAGAAGGGTTGGATACCAGGGATGAAGCACAGGCTGCGCTCCCCAGGGACTGCAGCAGGGGAGAAGCCCCTGTGCGTCCTCAGGGAGAGCTGGGGTGAGATCAAGCACTGGAGAAAGGGGCTGAGAGGAATACTGGGGAACAAAAAGGAAAGGATGAGCAGACCGGATGGCAGACACACTGAGAGCGGAGGAAGGGAACAGGACTGTAACTAATGATGGCAAGGGAGAATGGTGAAAGTCTAAAGGGCGATGCAGTGGATGCACAGCCTTGTGAGCCCATTCAAGTAGTGGCGAGCTTAAAGGCTATGTAACCGCCATCTGTCTGCACAGAGAAAAACAGGACAGGAGCAGACGAGAATGATTAAAAAATAAACTTTTTTTTTTTACCTTTTAATTTAAGATATGGAAAAACATATCTAAAATTTAAGAATTACAATTTCTGCTGGAGGGAGAGGGAAGAGGGGGAGAAAGGGCTTAGCCATGGACTTCTTGAAGTGAAAACACACTGTTGATCCTTGTAATCCCATAAAACATGACTGCTCTGATCTTGTCTCTGTGCTTCTATCATATGCAAATGCCAGTCCACTTTTCCAACCACAACCATGCACTTTATTATATTTTCTTGCACTGTACTATTTTTTTTGAAAGCCGCACACTTTAGATTTATCGAGCAGTGTATATGAAGTGTTAAAACTTGACCTGTTTGCTAGGATTAGACCTGGAATTCCAGTAACAGCAGCTCAGTTGCCCAAGTGTTTTATTTTTATTATTAGATCTTCTGCAACCCATAAAATGGTGCTGCAGCCAGAGGGGTTGGTTGTGTGAAGAGAGGGTAGGGAAGGGGCTAGGAGTACATCAACAAACATGCCCCTCAGCCGTAAGAGACAACTCCAGACCAGCAATGCCTGGTTTATATAGGGAGAACAATCTGTTCCCAATTATCAGTTAATTTGATCCTCCCCCTAATCTGACCAAACCTTCAAACCCCGCTATTAAAAACAGTTTCCACCTCCTCCCTTCATCCCTCCCTCTCCTACTTTCAAGCAAATACTGAAGGACAATACAGAAATATCACAGACAGGTCCGGTACGTTGGAGGAAAGCAACATACTGTTATGAAGAAAAAGCATATGAGAATACATTATTAAAAAAAAGAGAAGGCAATTACATAAAACACTCATTACAGTGTGAGATAACTCAGGAGGAGAAACTGACCAAGAAAAAGGGATGGGCTGTGAGAGGGGGTAAGGGTCACATTACCTACTTCTAGAGGGAAAAGGCTTTGCAAGTGGGGAGGGATGAACTGAAAGCATGAAAGAATATGACAGGATCTCACACTCACCTACCTCTGTGTCTGGGCACTCAGTTTTGTCGAAGTCTATGTGAAGAGTCAGGTGAAGAAAAATCTCAGGAGACTGTACCTAACGCAGAGCAAGTACATGCCATGAAGAGTTTTAAAGAGTTAGAGAGACGGGGGAGGGAGAGAGCCCTATTTGGACCCGGTTGATCTGCGAATCCCCAGACACTGCAAGCTGCAATGTGCATCCCACAGTGGCTGTCAATCATCGCTTTCAGCCAATATGGTAAGTGCGATTTCCGGATGAAATCAGAGGAGGGAATGCGAGAATGAAAGGGGAGGATGGCCACAAGCACACTTCTGTCCTGAAGCTGGTCACATGGGGACATCCTGGCAGGAATCTGTACTCTGCCACCAAGGGGAGTCGTGTTTCCAGAGGAAGGAAATGGAGATAGAGCAGCAATGCCAACGTGGGCAGCCTGAGCACTCCGTCAGCTCCGAAAACTGCTGTGAAAACATGATACGGGAAGGGCTGCCCTTCTGTCATCTCTAATCCAAAGCTTTACAAATGGCATGAAGGTGGGGGAGGAGAGAGGTAGCCATCACAAGAAGCTTCCCAAGGACTTCTGCTCCACTAGTAACCCTTCTGCAAAGAACATGTCTAAATGCAGGCACTCAGTGTTCACAAACAGGAGACAACCCGCTGTCATCAGGCTATTTCCATCCATGCCTTTTCCCTGGGGGACTATCCTTTTAAAGGCAACAAAATCCCCTCCCTTCCCACAGGGAGGAGATTCATACGCATTATTCATAAACTGCTTTCTGCAGGAGAATCTGGGAAGGGAGCGAGGAATACTGTAAAACAGTTTTGGGGGAAAACACACTCTTTTGGGTTAAATGGCCACAGGAAGATTTGCTAAGTTGTGCATCATCTTGAGAGTGGAGGGAAGGAAGAAGATGCAGGGAGGATAATTTTTCAAGTCTGGAAAAAAGCTTTCTCGTGGTGTTTCTGCCGTGACACGTGTCTGCCTAGCTACTGGTGCTTGTCCCTCACCCAGCCCCACGGGCTGCTCCTCCACATGGGCACCTCTCACCCAACCGCCACCAGGTCAGTGCAAAGCAGTCACTTCCATTGGAAGACCTAAGGGCTTTTAGCACTGTTAGTTGCCACCAGGTCAGTCAGGTTGCAGGGTACCATAAACAGCAAGGCATGCTTGTTTAGTCCCTTGAGCATTATTAGCTGTAACACACAAGATCAGCACCCTTAGCTGCCTCCGGGGGTGTAGAGGGTATGAATTTCCACAGGGAGCAGCAGCAGGCCACATGAGAAGGTCCAGATGCTGCCCATGCAATGGCAGCTCAACAGCTCGGACAAGGAAAGTGTGCATTACTCCATGAGCAAGGCTGCGCTGGAGAGGAACAAGCACAGTCCTCTGTCTCGGTGAGATGTGAGGAGCTTCTGGGCAGGTGCAGAAGATAATCCAGAACAAAACACAACTGCAGTAATCTCTGAACAAAAGACACATCAATGAAATCTGTTCCGTTTCTCACTGCTTTGTCCTTCTTCAAAGCATCTGCATCTTATACGGCACCTGTCTTGGGCCATCTGCTTCCCACCACATCCAATTTCCATTTCTAAGGACTGGGCTATCTGGGCCAGACTGCTATGTTTTCAGCTCCCAATGACGCTGTATTTACTGCATCCTTTCTAAGTCTTTCCTGCCCCTTCCCTTTCCAGCAGATTCCAAAATCAAGCCTGAAGGGCAACAAGTCCTGTGTAAAAGAAGATGCAAGATCCCTCATCCTCTGCAGTCTGATGAAGGCCTCTAGGTTGGGCAAATGGAAGTCAATGTTTTTTCTGTTGCAGCAGCAAATGGACCCTTGAATTACAGGTATCAACTAGCAATTGCAGAAGAAACAAGTATTAATTCAAGTAGAAAGCTGGCATTGGCTGTGAGATCATGTGCCCCATCTCCAGCCATCTGTCCTTAAGGCAGATCTGGCATCAGTGAGTGTACTACAGCACAATGATGGAAATTTTGATATGCCATATGATAGAGCTGATGTGGAATCACTGGAGACTCGCTCACCCTTCACCCCACAGATTTCAGGGTCCCACCCTAGCTTGTTTTTAAATACTGGGCACCACCAGAGTGACTCACTGGATCACTCGTGGGTGAGGCAGGAGCAGGATCCCAGTGACAGCCCTGCATGCCATCTGCCCATCCAGAAAGCACAAGCCTACATGGCAATTCAGCAGGCTCTCCCCACGGCAGCAGTCTCCCACCAGCTGCCAAAGCACAGCGTCGGTGCACACCCGTCCGCAGGAACTCTGACAGTCATCCGGTGCAGGCTCAGGGGGGAGCATGGTAGGGGGGGCAAGCCCAGGCTTAAATAGCCTCTCATCGCACAGCCCTGACTCAACCAAATAATTACCAAATTGCATGCACGGCGGATTTGATAAAAATACAAACTCACCTGAACTTTGGTCATTTGCATCTGCTAAGCTAGATAAACTGAGTGCACTTACGGCTGCTAAGCTCAGAGCTCGGGGTGTCAGTAGGACCGCAGTGACACCTCGGTGACTCCTGCCCCGCAGGAAAGCAGCGGAGAGCGGCTCTCAGCTGGGCTCTGGTGGCAGGCACCCGCAACACTTGGGATGAAAGGCTCTATCGGACTGACTACTACCTAGCAATCAGACACTTCCAACTGCTAACTTCTTCACGCCTGTAAGTTCCCATTTATTGACTGAGGGTCTGTGATGAAAACAGTTGAATATTCTGCTAAAATTAGTAATAGCGGTAATGTTGTGGTGCACAGCACTTTCTTCTTAGGCTACACTTCAGATCATTAGGCTGGAAACCATGCAAAACTCCACACATATTGCCTAAGGTTATATGCACCAGGAAAATCAAATCATAGGAGAGACTCTAACTCAAATAATCCAGTAACTGAAAGGAAAGTGCGTCTACAAATGTTTGGTAAGAGTTGTTACAAATCAATGCAGAGGATGTGTATGATAAAAACATTTGCTCTAAGCAAACATGTGGTCTATTGGCTTCGATAAAAAGGGTTAATTAGTCAACTGGGGTTTTCATAATACTTTAGAACAGTTGCTTAAGCATTTATATACCAGCAGATGGAAAACACATTTATTAAACATTTGGCCTTTGAGTCACGCTTACGTTAATATCTCAAACAACATTAATTCAGGTAACAGCCTCTTGTAAAAAAAGAAGCGTGGCCAGCAGGATGAGGGAAGTGATTCTGCCCCTCTACTTTGCTCTGGTGAGACCCCACCTATAGTGCTGCATCCAGCTCTAGGGCCCCCAACATAAGAAGGACATGGACCTGCTCCAGAGGAGAGCCACAGAGATCATCAGAGGGCTGGAACTCCTATGCTATGAGGGCAGGCTGGGAGAGTTGGGGTTGTTCAGCCTGGAGAAGAGAAGGCTCTTGAGTAGATCTTATAGCCCCTTCCCATACCAAAAGGGGGCCTCCAGGAAAGATGGGGATGGACTCTTTTTCAGGGGGTGTAGTGATAGGATAAGGGGTAACGATTTTAAACAGAAAGAAGGCAGATTTAGATGAGATGTTAGGAAGAAATTCTTTACTGTGAGGGTGGTGAGGCACTGGAACAGGTTGCCCAGAGAAGCTGTGGATGCCCCATCCCTGGAGGTGTTCAAGACCAGGCTGGATGGGGCTTTGAGCAGCCTGGTCTAGTGGGAGGTATCCCTGCCCAGGGCAGGGGAGCTGGAACTAGATGACCTTTAAGGTCCCTTCCATCTCCAACCATTCTATGATTCTATGATCCTGTGACTGGAATGGCCTCATTCTCCAACTAACTAAGTTACAACTTCACGTAGGAGTCTGCTCAGATACAAAGAAAATCTAACCAGAGGCCCATGGGGTGCTGCAGACTAACTGTGCATATATAAAATAACCAGAGGGACACCAGGCTGCTGCAGGGGAACCAGTGCTCCAACACGGTTTCTATCTGTTGCCAAACCACCCCTAGTCCTGCAGTCCCTGGTGCAGGTGCTCTCCAAGCGGAGGTGGATGCCCAGATCTCCTGGGGGTGACATCTCCCCATGCCTGGGAGGCTGAAAGTCAAAGGAGTAAACCAGGAGCAAAGACACTTGATGCCTGCACACTGGCTATCACTGCACACTGGCTATCACAGCAGCAGTTCCTTGCTTTACAAGTCCCAAGAGACCACAGTAAAAATGATGGTGAGTTGCTACGATGCCCCTGCTTTAAGAACTACGTAGGAATCTGAAGGAGGTAAAGCATATAGCTGTGTTAAACACACAGGGAAATCGTTCCACTGAATCCATGTAAGATGTAGTACTCCTGTATGTAGACGCATGTTAAAGGTGGGATAGGAAGGCATGGAAACACACTTAAACAAGAGTGAGGGGGAAGGTGCAGGCTGAAGGGAGGAAAGAGAAAAGATCAGGGAAATCTCAACTACCCTGTACAGAAAACAATGTGCATTTGCTTCACAGGAAAGTAAGGAAAGGGTTTGTGCAACAGCCTTACTATACTGACCCCTGCAGCCCGTCCTACTCAGGAGAAATGGAAAAGCTTTTCTTCCGTTAAAATGCTTTTTCACGTCCCTGTTAAAGAGATGACTGACAATTCTGTGGTCTCTGCATACAGAGCATGAGGTGCTTAGGGAAGTCAAATAAAACAGATGTTTTCATTATGGTTAGAAACAAATACAGTTTTTAATCCTTTATCTTTTTTAATCAGTCTCCTATGTTTGTTTTGCTGCTTCCTTGTTTTCTACATCAGAATAAATGGAACTGGCCTGGAATTTCACACCACTCAATGCCTTTCAGAACATGTGTTTTGAAAACAAAGTTTCAGCTAATCAGGTATTAGTGAAAGGAATGAAAATCCAGCCAGAAGTATTTCCGAACTGCCTGGTAAGTTTTAGACTGGTGTGCACCGTGCCTTCTGCAGCTGACTGGAGGACCTTTCTACAGATAGTCACTACAGAAAAGTTTGCAGAGCCTCATTAAGTAGATGATTTATGCATCAGTCCTAGCAAGCACAGAGGCGAACAATTACTGGAAGTTTCACCCAGCAGTTAATGAAGACACTAATACTATTTTGAGAAACAATCACCTCATTTTTTTTTTGCTTGTACTATGCAAAGAGAAATTAATTTGTGCTATGCACCAAAACAAGTCCAGCCTCCCAATAGCTCCCCATGGACGGAGGGTACTTCCCAGCTCCTGTGGCAGCCCCTTGGAAGAGTTCATGACGGGCTTTGGACTTCCACTCCATTCCTGAGCCCCGCAGAGCTTACCGGACTGAGTGGTAAGCTCACCTGCCACCAGGGCAAGACTCGAAACAGCACACGGTTGTGACTACCCACCACCCAGCTGATAAAATAAACCAATTTTTTCTGCAAGCACTGATTTATCTGTCACTAGTGCTAGAGAGACTTCAGCTCTTTTCTGAGCAGATGGCACAACTTTGACAGAGACTAGTCCAAAATCAGTACCAATTCTCTAAACCACCTTCCAAAATGGATCAAGATGAACAAATAAGCTTGCAGCTCACAGAAATACAGTTCATTACAAGACCTCTGTGCAATGAAGCTGGGAACAGAGTGATAAAACTTTGTCAGCAGCAAACAAAACTATTCTCAAACAGTACTGAAGTCTAAATCACAGCCTCTGTTATTTATTCGCCACATTTAAAGTCTTTACCGCCACATTCACATCTTTACCGAGCTATGCAAGAGGCAGAGAAATTTATGATAGGTGGTTTCGTGATAAAGTCATCACTTGCTTTGTAGCTTATCTCACATACACACTCACGGAAAATATTTACAGCAAATGTACTTCCCGTAAACATCCTTAAAAAAATAATCTCTATACAAATGCAAAATAGCTTGATCCTTTCCTGGAAACAAGTTCCAAATTCAAGCATTCCTCTACAGATTTTATCTGCAGCAGCTATAGTCCATACAGGCTTGTATACTGCAAAAATTGACCCAAATAGCACATAGGCATAATCATTTAACAGTGCAAGTACTCACATTCTCGAGTTAACCAAAGCAAACCACTGCTCCTTAGTCACCTCGTACTTGAATGCAGCTGAATATGTGGCCAAACTTGCCAAAACATTTAAGTAACATAAACGCAGCTTAGTAGTCCACAACAAGTCTTTCTAGTTCTTTTTCCTGCTGCTGATTGATTCAGAGGGCGCAGAAAACACCACCCCTGAAGTTTGTCTTTCCACTCTTAGAGCTCCATGCAATTAAGAAACTTGCTTCAATACCTCCCAACGCCCAAATCAGTTCCTGCTCATCCAAAGGCATTCTCTCCCAGGCAGCACGGCAGGATAACAAATCACAGGTATTTGCAGCCCAATACTCGGTCCATTATGAGCTGCTGAGGATTTGGAGACGCGGGCCTACGGAGCTGCATGTTAGAACACCGGCCTCCAGGGTTTGCAAAGCCAACAAGTCCTGACAGTCTCTGCAAAATGTTGTCCAATTTAGCTTTGAATTAAATACTTGCAATTCATTATAGCGTCTTTCTGCGAATAAGGGAACAAACAGCTTCTACCCTGCAAGAAGCCTTGTTTGCATAACAATCCTGAAACTAAAACATCATCTTGCATTAACACATCCCCAGTAAAAGTATAACCATTTAGCTCCCTGAAGACTTACATGTCAGCTTATCAACTTTTTCAACAGAAAATTCTACCATGGGGTGGGGGGATTAGTAAACCTATCAGTAACAGTCCATGCACAATTTGTCTTTCCTTGTAAGCAGAGGGAATTGTTCTGCATGACTTAAGTTAAAAGCGTATTACTAAAAAAAGTCAAGTTAAGTGGGGGGTTTGGGCAGTAAACAGCGACAGTTAAGTCACACAGCAGAGGTTTTGAAGTTCGCCTTCTCAAAAAGATTACAAAAGGTTACAAAAAGGATATAGTTTCTTTCTTAGAGACTATACTTTTAATTGTATAAAAATGGTGTGTGTGGGAGAAAATATCCATTTTCAGCAGTCTCAGGATTTATGGACATTGGTAAATTTAGCCTTAAATCATCAACTTATAAAAGTAACTCCAATGTTTTCGTGTAACTTCCACTAGCCTTTAAAAAAAGATTACTTCTTTTGCATAAATTGCAGATAATGACACTCCATATTTCTAATTTCCTGCACACAAAATGCATTAATCCTTTGCACTAATTAGAACAATTCTACAGTGAGCACAATGAGTAATTCAGGATTCGTTTTCATACCAGAACATACTTTCAAAGCAGGCTGGTTCTAAAATTCACTAGATAAGCCAATTCTTAATATGCGCATGTCATGATCTACCGAGTAGCATCTGAACACAAGTGCATGAGCCTTAGGGGAAAAAAAAAAACCCTGAAATTTCTATTTACATGCATAACAAAAAAAATATATAGTTAATGTTCCTTCAAAGTGCTCCCAGCCACCCCAGCTTTCATTGATAAATCCATTCCCCTTCATACCTACATTAGGAGGTCTCAAAAGAGCACCCACAAGCTCCTGCCATGCACTTGAAATTTTCCATATAATCCCACCACAGCAGCCTCAGCTGTAGTGGGCTAATGCTATGTTTGTGCAGTGATCAGGAGAACAGGAAAATATTGACACAACAGCAGGAGGAACGCTGCTGCCGCTGCTGTGCTGTTATCAATTGTTCCGCAATCTCTGCCCCCTCCTGACCCGTCAGTCCTCCTCAGCAACCTTTGAACATGCCAAGCGATCTATTTCAAAGAGTATCACCCGACTGAAATAGTCATCTCAGGAGCTTCTTAAAACAACGAAAAAGTGAAACGAACTGCACACGTCCTCTTGATGTTGCTGGAGAAATGCTTTTATGTTTTGCTGAGAAGCAAGAAACAAAAATCAGCCTGACCAGGAAGGGCTGGGGATTCGATGCGTAAGAGCTGGTTAATCTCACAAGTTAATTACAGACACAGGATAACAACCACATGACTTTTTGCAGCAAACCCCTAGGCCTCTCGGAATCTGGTGTAAGCCAGCGTAGGTCCTTGAAAGCAGAGAGCACTGCATGCTGAACAACTGAGCGCCAGCCCATACGTCTTTGCAAACAACTTTCCACACTTTAAATATTTAAAAGATTATCGGGGGTGGTGGTGGGGGAACAGACAGGTTCTGATCTACCAGGAAATTAGTTTTCAGTATTTAGTTTTAGCTGCTGGCACTTCCCTTTTCTGCTACTTCCACAATTTAAGAAAAAAAGTTTGAAAAAGATAAATTTATAATCCAAAGGGGGAAGAGTGTTCCCGATTAGTTACCTGTAGCACTGCTGTTAGTATTTGCTGGGTAGGCCATGTTTGCTCAGTGACACATCCAGAGCTAGGCTGTTAGGTGTCATGCAAATGCCATGCATCAAGTCCAACCAGACATGCAACCTGAAACAGACAAGAAAAAGGCAGTTAAAAATATACAGTTCTAAGAAGTTAGGTACATTAAGTTTGCATTTCTGAGTGTTTACAGTCTCATCTTCAGTGCAAGCTTCACCGTAGCAGTAAATACATTCCTCTTAACCAGCATCCTAGCTATCACAAATCCCACTGCTTTGCTGGCATCTGAAGTTGAATTGCGGGGCTCTGACAACCTGCAAGGAGGACTGCAGCTCTGTATCTGTCTTCAGTGAGGATGTAACCAGCTGAATTTGCAATTGGCCTTGTTTTTTTGGTCTACTCTCAGCTTTTTTGCGGTTTGTCCCTAGCCTCCCTTCTACCACAGCAGTTTCCTCACATTTGCTGGCACCTGTGTAAGTTTAGACTACCCAAAGGTTTACGTAGGCAGAGTTAGAAGATTTTTTAGGTGAAGAGCACCACCAGTGAGCGGGGGACCAGCTGTAATTTCCGAGCTCCAATGTCCCCCAGGGGGGTGAGGGCAGAAGGACCCCACCACAGATGCAGCCAAAGCAAGTTCATGCATCCCCATCGCCTGACAAGCCCGGTGGCTGCTGCGTGGCAGCCTGCGGGGTGGGGGGACCAGAGCTGGCATGGACCCCGGGATGGGACGGTGCACGGCTGACTGTGAGACCCATCCCCTGCAGGTCCCAGCGGTGGCAGGTTTTCTGTGTGTGAGGTTGTCTTTCAACCCACATGTGGCAGATTCCACCGAGAAGCGGTGCTTGCCTGAAGCTCAGGCTGTGGGTACAGGAAAAGGGCGCTGTCGCCCTGGGCGGGTGGCTGCTGAGCCAAGTGAGAGGCAGAAGCAAAACCGGCAGCAGTTTTGTGGCCAGCTGGTTGCTGGCTGGCTCTGCACAGCGAGCCTTGCTGGCTCTGCAGCGGAGCTCCTGCTCCTCCTTCCCTGCCCACCACGGAGGCAGCCTGATCACAACCCCCATCCTCAGAGCAACAGATTGGACTCGTCCGGGGCTGCAGAGATGCGTCCTCATGGCTCCGCTTCAAGTTCTCTACAATCCAGACAGCATTTCGTTGACTCAGATAGGTGCAGCTTAGGTGTTTGAAGAACACCCTCCTTCGCCGACCCCAGTCTGACTTGGCCTGACAGCTCCTCAACAAACCAGTCACATTTTTCCAATTATATTCGCTTTGGCTCTGGCAGTACGTGCGTGGAAATATTTAAAAGCTCAGCAGATTAGCAAAGGAAAAGAAAATCCAGAAGTGAATTAGTGTAAGCACCATGTGAATCTGAGTGAAAGGTATACCGACTGATAGCGAAGCCGTCTGTCTCTCACAACTGACGGAGCTCCATCACACAGGCTAGTATCGCTTAGCTTTCCCCTTCAAGGAACACAAGCACAAATCACTTCATTTTTAGTACAATCCTGACATCAATTTTCCAAGAATGCAGAAAGACCTCCATTGCAACTCCTCCTCCCCAAGCTCTGCTGTATACTCTTAAATTTACGATGTCTTGTTCAACAGAGGGCGGACATGAAGCCGTCATAAAAACTGTACAAGCAAAAGGCTACAAACAACAAAATAACTCAGGCGTCCAACGCAGACCATGATGCAGAGAGGCCCATCACAAGATTCCAGGCATAACAATAATTATCAGATTTCTGAAACAATGAAGCATTGCAAAATAAATAAATAAATAAATAAATAGCAAAGCATGTTGCTGGCTGAGTTTGCAGCCAGGACTGAAGTTTGAAAATCTGTGAGCTTTTAGGAAAATATTAACTACTTCCTTTCAAAGGAAGACATTTTAAAGGATCACTCCCATCTCTGCCATTGCCATCAGGATACAAAGTTATGCTTCAAGTTCAAGAAGGGCAATTTTTACTGAGTCACAACGCATGTCTACTGAAAAATTAATCACCTGCCTCCACCTTAAGTTTCTCAGGACAGGCACTGTCCCAGGGCAGGCTGCACTTAGCAGGACATCGGACTGTACCAGCAGCGCACCCAAGGGTAAACAGGGCTGAATCAATTCACCCACTTCTGATTTGCTCAGCACAGCTCTGTGCTTCTTGCTGGCACTCTTAACAGGCACGCTCCCCTGCTTTCACTGTATATGTTTATTGTACGCTGCCCCAGCAGAAGCTTTGCACCGCTGTAAACCCAACCATCGAAGCCCAGTAAAATACACACACTGTCTCACGTAGCGCTTGCTTTATCAGGCAACAGATGTTCTGCCAGTCTGCGGCTTCCTATCCCACAAGAAGCAAAGAAAGCTCAAGGGAGGCTGCTCAGGGAACCTGATGCAAGATTTGCATCCATCTGGCCAGCGTCCTCCAGGGTCCTGTCTCAGCCCTTCCGCAGGGCTGGGTGTTAGCTAGCTGCCTGAGCTTGCTCAGCTCACACCACCAGCTGCACCGCTACTAAGGCTGGTACAGGGGAAGACATGCGAGCATGCACCCAGGGATGGGTACGGGTGGGAGGGGGCCTTCGGGGGGGGACCCACCTCTTTTAGGGGGCACTGCAGTCCCAAATGAGAGCGGGTCAACCACAGAAGTGAGCCCTGACTTAAAACCCATGCGGCGGAATACCTGGAAACTCACCGTGGGTTTAAAAGTAAAAATCTGTTAAGCTTCATCCTATGAGTTTCAAAAACACTTGTCACCATCACAGGCATGCATGAGGAGAGCTTCCTAATAGCGAGAAGCAAATGCAGTTGAGGTAAGGATTGACATAAAATTAATAAAGACACTGCTGAAAGCCAGGAGAGAGCCTCAGGTCTACATTTTGTTGTGGTTTAAAGAGATGTAATTGACCTGCTACAAACTCCCTTCTGGGTACACTTCTATTGGTTTCAAAGCTGTGCAGGCTTAAGTACCTCCATTAAGAGACAAACTCACTTTCAGTTAAAACAATGATGCTTCTGAGCTTTAATGAGGATTAATAAAATAATTTAGGTGCAAATTCAGTCCAAGAGATAGGAGAAAATAAAAAAAAAAAAAGAGAGAGAGAAAAACACAGGGTCTAATAATTTGCTACCAAAGATAACTGGAAGAGCGGAAGAATGGGGTCCTTTTTTTTTTTTTAGATGAAATGTAACTGCAGCTGAAAACCTGTCTATTAAACAGCTGCTAAAGTATGGCAAAAATCTGATCTAGCTCATCAGACTCACAGAGGAAGGGTATTCATACTGCTTTGAGCCCCAACAATACATCAGGAACTGAATTTCTGAAGTTGCACCGACAAGTACATGGACCATGTTTAGAAAGGTATCGCATGTGGTTCCCCAGCAACTCACACCCCAATAGCTGCACTTTGATAGAAGTGTCTCGTGTGGGCAAGGCGCAGGACGACACGGAGGCCAGCTGGAATACACAGAGGAGGAAAATTCAGCCTGCTCTACAGCAAAGCATGTTCTCCAGTACAGATATTAGTAGAGGAGCTTATATATTCCATTCCCAACTCTTCAACTTTCTGCCCATGTGTTTTTACATGCTCACCCCATGCCTGCCTGTGAACACTGTGATTTACAAACCCTAGGGCAAATGCAAAACAAGCAGAGACTAGCTATATGAAGTGTTATTGCTCAATGAAGCAGTTGTTTAAAATGTTTTGAATTAGATATTCAAACCCTCTTCTGCCCCGAGGTTCAATAGCAGAAACTTTAAACACACATGATCCTCAGTTTCTACAAACTATCACGACACCCCAGCTTTTACAGGTTTTTCCAGAATGGTGAATCTTTAGGCAGAACATAAAGTCTATGTCCTAATCCTGTTCTAATCACAAGGGACAAGAACCTCGCTCCTCCTTTGTGCTGCATCTTGTCAGGTCATCTACACCCATGCCAGTATTTCTGCACCTGAAATATCTGAGTATATATACATCTGTTCTGGCATCCACACAGCAGAGCTGTAGACTCAAGAGCCACAGACCTTGCCGAAAATCCAGGCTCCCACTCTAGTCTGATGTTTGCAAGAGGGGCTTAGGACAGAAAATGGTTGAGTTTTGATCAAAGAGCAGTTGTGGAATGGCATGTTGGCAACGCAGCAATTAGAAGACAAATATAACTCATCTCTTAACCCAGAAAAATAATCATGAAAGTCCTCCTGTCCTGGGGCCGCAGTCACATGTGGGAAATGGTGATGCGCACGCACTTTTTTGTGGGGTTCAAGAAGACAGGCCTTGGCTTCCCAGGCAACGGGGCTTTAGGCTAAGTAGGCATGTAACTTTTTTCTCATGGCACGCACAGACTGTTAAGAGTAAACGGTCACATCAGCCACTCAACACAAGCTCCAGATCTGCAGATATCTTGAACCACTCACAGGGCGAGAGTGGCCGCGACACTACGATGCTATCGCTTAAGATCTGGACTAAAAAGTGGGAGCGTTGTGGGGCAGAGCGGTACGGGATTCAAAGTTACTGGCTCCCAATTGTTCAGATGGATGCAGTCAGAAGGTGGTCCCAGGAGGGAAAGCAGCTCTGCAATCCTGTCCAGCAAGTGCAAAGCGGTGATTAAGTAGGCCTGGGATAGAGGGGTTTTACGGAGCAAGTTGACCCACGAGATGCAATGCTCGAGGAAGAACTGGTACTGCTCCATTCCTCCTGCACATCAGTGCAACAAGACTTCTGCCAGACACTTCCCTCTCACATGTGGGTCGTC
This sequence comes from Dromas ardeola, assembly GCA_013398915.1. Taxonomy (NCBI): domain Eukaryota; kingdom Metazoa; phylum Chordata; class Aves; order Charadriiformes; family Dromadidae; genus Dromas; species Dromas ardeola. The sequence continues at coordinate 188,155 of VYZM01017816.1, read as the reverse complement.
CCAGCAGTAGAACTCGCCCAGTTTCATTCTGCAAGATAACTGATAACATTTGCAAACAACAGCCAAGATACATGCAAAACCCATCTAAACACATGGATGGTAGTTTTTCTAGCTGCAAGAAGAGCTTGGCACTGGAAATCCCTCCTCTTGCTCAGCCAGAGGGGCAAGCACTTTCCAAACTTGTACGGCTCTACAGGAAACAGGAATGTCTGCAACCTAATTCGTACCCTCAACCAAATATGCCAGGTGCAATTTAAATGAAGCAAGAGCTGAAGCCAGCAACAGCAAAAGAGAAAGTATTTGGGGAGTTGCTCTGTGGTTGGTATCTGCCCTGGGAGAATGACTGTGTATCTCACTAATATTTCTTTTCAATCTTATCCCTGCTGTGGTTCTGTTCTTCTTATCCATATGTTTATCAAAACAGATGGACAATAAACTGAGAGGCAAAGTTTGTAAGGGAGAAATCATGGGGTTTTGTTGCTTTTGTTTTTTTTTATAATTTAAGTTAAAAACCAAGAATGCAGGCATATGAGGATTTTTTTCAGGTCAGACACAGAGCAGTCAATTTTGAGATATGGGTAAAGTGTGAACGATTTTAAATTTCACGTAACTTTAATCATGTAACAACTCATCCATTCACATACTTTCTAGAGTGAATGTCTTTTTAATATTGCATCCAAATCACAAGCAAAACTATGTAAGCTCAGTTGGTGCTTAAGTCTCTCTAAAATGCAAAAGTAAAAATTCCCTGCGATCAGTGTTTCCTGCAGCCTCCTCCGTCAAGAGATGATCCATAGACGATTCTTGCTATATGCAATGTGGCAGGCAATTCATTTTGGACTATATTTAAGCAGGCAACCAAAACAGCCACCTCTTACTATGGTACGTTTTTTTTTTTTTCTGCAGAATCTGCAGTACAATGGGAGCCGAAGCAGCCTTGTAAATCCTTTCCACAGGCGAGTTAATTAACAAGATATGGCTACGGTCAGCATGAATTTACCTGCCTGCCGCCTTCACTCCCTCCACTTACGGCATTGGCCTGTAAAAGGTCTCTCTTCACAGCAGAGCTCCAGGCAAAAGCTGAGCTAAGCTCTGTTGAGAAGAGAGTGATGGCTCAGAAACTCTGGGACCTGAGTCAGCAAGCTGAAGAAAAGAACAGTCAGAGTGCTCCCAGCCAGGGCACATGCTTCACTTCTGCCACAAACCAAAAAAAAAAAAAAAAAAAGAAAATCAGACCCAACTCTGAGCTTCGTTGCTTTTTAACTGCAAACTCCCAACTACTGCAACGCCAGTCTCTAATTCTCAAGTTTTGCTGGAATTGACCATTAGTCTCTTCCATGGGGATGTGCTAAGCTGTCTTCTCCCCCATGTTAAGCAGACTTGCATTAAGCTGTCTGCCTGCCTTGTTATTTCTGCAAGTACAGAGTAAATGTACAACCTTCAGCAACACAAGGGTCTGAGGGGTTTTCTTCTGCGTACATCAAAATGGTCTCCTCCTCATCTCCTGAGCTGAGCTTCTACAAAGCTTCTGCTTCACTCTCCCAAGCCACCTACCTACTGAACAGAACCTGGGTGTTACTGGCCAGCGTTCAGTACAGAAAATGACCATAAATGAAAATCTTTCAAAGGCATTGGATCCTTCCAGCTACCCTAAATAGCCCAGCAATTTTCTGAATTTGCCCCAGTATGGCTTTGCCACGTTTGTTAATGATGACAGCAATGCTCTACTGTTGGGTTTTAATTTCCCTTCACATGGATTTACCCCAAGTGGGTCTGGAGGATCCAGAAAAGAAATCAGCTGTTCTGCACAAGCCACTCATTGACTTGCCAGTACCAAGCAACAGGGGAAGGATTTCAAAATACTCCCAGCAGACAAAAACATAACAAGCACCCCGTGGAGCCAGACAAATGCTCCATCTAGACTACCTTGTTTTCAGTAATGGCAACAAGAGATACCATTTAGAGGAGAGTACACGTGCCTGATGATGGTCCATGCTTCTGTGTTCTCCCAGCGCCAGCAACGATTGGACTGAGAATATCTAAAGGTATATCCTTACTTTTAATACCCACAGAAGTCACCTGGGAATTTGACTAGCCCCTTTCTGACCCTGCTGATGCCGCCTGCCTCTGCTGCCTTGTGGGGCAGGAAGTCCCAGGCTGTCACAGAATCATGGAATTGTCTAGGTTGGAAGGGACCTTTCAGATCATCTGGTCCAACCACCAACCTAACACGGACAAAAAACATCACTAAACCATATCTCTAAGCACTATGTCCACCCATCTTTTAAATACCTCCAGAGATGGTGACTCCACTGCATACTTTTTTCTTGTTTTAAACTGATGTCCTACAGATTTTACTGGGTGCCACCAAATTCTTGCATTGCAGGACTTGGTGAACATCAGTGCAGATTCAGCTTTTCCACACCCTTCATGATTTTATAAACCTTTAATCTTCTCTCCCAGCTCATACGGCAACTCCATCCCCAGATCACTTTACTTGCCCTGTTTGTACTCCTTCCTGTATACTCACCATGCAGAAGACCCTTGTCATGAACATCATCCTACTAAAAAATTATCAGCAAGAACAATCTTAGAAAATGGGGTAATGTACATTCAATACTTCTCTTAGCGTACCTGAGCTTGGCTCTAACAACCAGCTAATACGTGGGAAGGAAAGCCTCAGTTTTAGTAATTTTTGTCAAGCAAGTGAAGAGTTAAAACAAAACAGAACTTACTTGCAGCACAAACAGCTTTCCCTAGTATATGTCAGAGGCTGGACACGGCCCTCCCAAGTATCCAAACGCACATCAGGTCAGCCTAATGGACTTTAGGTAACCATGCCTGTTCTCCAAGATCCATCAGACTCACTGTCAACCAGGAGTGGCATCTCTCACTATTTTCTCACTATCAGGATCAGTGTTCACTGGTAAAAGGAAGTCTTTGTATGGATTCTGTACATCACAGATGGCATGCTTTTGTCACTCCCAATAAAGAGGACACCCCATCTATATAGAACTGGGATAAAATTTTTTTGCTTTATCCAGTCTGTGGACTTGGTGGCCCATGTCTCATGTGCAAGAGCATGATCTTCGCTCATGTGCTGTGAGCCTGAACACAGATATGTATGTTCAGATGACACTCATCACACAGTGCTGCAGGGCCCCCACACCCTGCAAACATTCTCAGACCACCCATCTCTTCTGGAAATAATTCCTGACAACATCATTGTCATCACGTTACATTATAAAGCAAAACACAAAAAGACCACCTTCAGAAGGCTACACAGTTTTGTAACTCAGAAACCAATTTCTGTTTATATTAGAGCAAAAAAAAATCAACTAGAAAAAGAAACACAATCCAGGGTAGAAAAAAAACAACTTTTTTTTTTTTATACCTGAAATTCCTAATGGGTGATGTAGAAGACACTCCCTTTGGTTTATGCCAGTGAATAATGAGTCACATGAAAGCACATGAATTCAGGCCAGTATGATATTGCTATGGGTTGTAATGCTTGCTGTGACAGGGAGCCCAAAGGATGCAACTGGGCTATCCACATTTTTCTTGTGGAGAAGCAGGAGGGCTGAGACTTCCCTGGCATGAAGTAGTTCAGTCTGATCATTCTTCAAGAGGGAAATGAAACAACATGTGTGCTGAGCAGCATTTTCATTTGACGAGACAGACTCAAATCCAGCACCAATAACAAATGAAAAGGCTTCCAAAACAGGTGTTAAGAAAGGAACAAATTCATATTGGGGATGATGCATGCATGCCAGCTGCAGTATACCTGTGGCCTCCCAGTGCTGACAACCCAGGAGCTGCCTTGCCTGGCACCTCTACAGCACGTACATAAACTACCCATCATATCTGTTTGCTCAATGGAGCAGGACAAAACACAGCATTCTTTTCACTCTCTTGGCTTTAAACATTAGAAGTTGAGTAACAGTCATAAAAGCACATCTGCAGATCCCAATACATTAAAATGGATTCCCTTATTTAAAGTGAATTTAACGGTAGATAAACTTGAAGGCTGAGATTAATAAACCTATCAAGGATGTTTATAAACAGCTTATGAAATGCACTATGATCTCATTTAGACTTTGCATCTAAGACAAGTGGCAAGGATTTTAAGGTATAAACTCTGGTAAATAGACAAATTTAACTTTTCTACAAAGTGCCCAAGTATTTAGTTTTCGGTGACATTTCATACGCAGTTTTAGAGGTAGACAGCCAAATCTCAGTCTGTCTCTTCTTCTGATTTTACATCTGAGAGGCTATACATAGTCAGAGAAACCATAAATCTGCTATGACAAAAGGGTGGCGTCCATTGCAACCGTGATGCTGAGGGACAGTTGGTAAGTTCAAAGACTTTTCTCTAGCAGCATTTGCCCATGTAGCTATTCCATGGTGGTCCCAGCTGAAGATCTATCTTTACATGAGACAGCTCCTGCAGCAGATCAGCTTTGTGCCCATCTAGCCCTAAACGCTGCTTCCTGACCCAAAACACGACCCAAATTTGGGTCAATGACCCAATGACCCAAACACAATCCTTTTTTTCTTACTGATGTGGGTACTGTGGCCTTTAGTATCAATCAGTCCTTACCATACAGAAAAAGAGAAATTATATGCTTTTTCCACAGTGAAAATGAAAGACTCTAAGGAGCAAGGAGACAATATTGAAGGGCTGGCCTTTCACTTTTCCTCTATCACAGTTGACAACAGAGGGCTACAAAGCTACTCTCCATGCAGCTCTACAGCCCACACTGCCAGCATCCATCACTAGTGAGTGCTAGACTGCATCTACAACCTCAATATTAACATGGGCCCGTTTCTCTTTAAGTTGCTGTGGCCCTTTGGAAACACAGGGGGACCCCCAACCCCCACAACTTTTCCATTGCACTGAGACCAGAAACACACAGCTTCAGCTTGGCCAGGGAACACAATCACGATGTCCTCCAGGCTGCCTTCCCCTCCCTCAGCTTGGCCAGGGAACACGCTCGAGACATCCTTCAGGCTGCTTTCCCCCCCCACCCCATCACACAGCATCTCATAGGAACAGCCAGCATGTGTGCACAGTTTTTCTAGCCTCCTGCCCTGGCCACAGATGATCTCTCTGAGGCTTTTTGCATTCATCCCAAGGGTGAGCAGGTTTCTCTGGTCCCTCCTCCAAAGCCACTGTCTCCACACCACAGCCTGTGGACTGCAAGCCTGCATACTCTGGCAGGAGGGGCACGGTATTTCACGGCAGCAAAAACCTGCCAGCCACCCCACCACATGCAAAACTACCTCTTGTAATGCATGTAATACATGTAATCACGTAAAGCATGCAAAGAGCCACCGAACCCAACTAACATTTTGACCTGGAGCTGGCATGAACCAACTGGAGACTGTCTGGCAGCACCTCCAGTGGAGCGCGGTGGAGCCAGGCTATCTGGGTATCTCCAAACTCTTCCTGCTCAACAGCTCATGGAGAAAGAATTGTCAGCTTTCTGCAAGTGTCATATTGCCTCTGCCTTGCATGTGGCCAAAAACGCCTTGCTGCATGTGGCCACCTGCAGAGAACTTACCTACCCAAAGGAGGGAACCACAAGTTGGGGCAAAGCACTTGTCCCTCACAGGGGGTGTTCCTCTCTGCTGACTACTCAAACTGACATTAAAACAACCTGTTCCTAATGCTCAGGGACTTTGTAATTTTATCCAAGAAATTTAAGTCAGCATAGAGTTCACATAAGCTGTCTTCCTCCTTCTCAGTGAGAGGGTGAGCTAACGCTTGTACTAATTATTCAAAGCATCTTCTCATGCTCATGCCCCTCTTCTGTTTCGAGCAGCTGTACAGCGTCAAGTTCTGAGAGTGCCAGCGCACATGAAAGTGTGCTGGTCCACTAATTGCACAAGAACTTTTCACCTTAGGGAGCCAGGCATTAAAACTCGGTGAATTATGTCTCTTGCCTACAAATTCCAGTCTAAAGCCCTGTATCTGGTTGCTGGCACGAGGCGCCAGGAAGGAGAGGTGCTCACCAGGCAAGGGGGTGTCCAGCTGCTGGGACATGTGTGGTACCACTGCCCGGCGCAGCATCCAGCCTCGCAGCGACGACACTCGTTTCTGCACCGTTCAGCCACATCCCGATAAACTCAGCCTTCCTTCAGATTGCCTGTCAGCCAAAACTACACCTCGGCGCTGACACAAGCAGACACGCTCTATGAACAAGGGGCCGTCTATATCTTACAGCACACGTCAAGCTAGAATCAAATTTGTAACTCCCCAAATGACATGTGGATCTAAAGTCACCTTCCTATAAGCCTGAGACAGTGGATCAAGTCCAGCACAAACTGCAAGAACTGTACCTTTCTATAGACATCCATAAACATGTTACCTTTCAAATATTTATTATAGGATAGCAGCACATTAACAAAGAAATAGCAAAATAAGATGTATCTCTGTCAGTCACCACATAAGCACACAGACGTAAATAGATGGCAGTGTGTCTTTCACCACAAACCAAATTCTAGGAAAAAAAGCAATACAAGAACTTAATCTTCTGAAGAGCAACACGGCAGGACTGTCAATGAAACAATGCATCTTCAATGTGATTCATGTGTTTCTTCACAGAAGGCCACTCCTAGGCAGCAAACCATGTGGCATGTATAAAACTAAAACCAAATCAGATGTTCTTCGTAACAAAAGAATGGCTTTCATATTCACTTGCATTATCTGGAGAGCAAAATAAGCCACCACACAATTACAAATGTCCTCCTCAAACCATACCACCAAGGCCCGAGGACAGGGACACTTTCTTTTTTGAGATTATTCCCATCCACATCCCGCTTCCCCAGGAGGCTAAGCTGTATTTCGAGCTGTGCCCAGCCCCAGTGCCCATGGGTGTGTTATAAACACCCAGCCGCAGTGAACGAGCCAATACAGAGCTAAAAGCAGATCCATCTGTCTTCCTGGAAGAACTGCAAAACAGAAAATATATGACTTTTTTTATCCCTGCCCCCTTTTTCCCTCACTCCATGCATAATCAAGAACAGAGCATCTGAATTTGAACAATTTGAACAACTGTCCCAGTCAGTTAAAAAGTAAAGGTTCTTAAGATTTAGGTTCTGGTTTTCTGGATCAGAGCAGAATTTAAACGTCCCTTCTGCAGCCAGTGTAATTTCCCTACAAAGCCTAAAAATGCCCCTTTTTAGCGATACAGATTATCTTTTACCGATTTTAAATCTTGAGAAAAGTTTTTATAGGAGAAGGGCGTTACAACAGAGGTTCTCTCCCTGGCTTTGTTCTTAGATATGCTGAAGCTCTTCCCCCTTATCTTACTTCTTTGGAGGAACTACTTATTTTCACTATTTCTGTCTCCAAGAGTGCATGCACCTTACCTGTGGCTAACCAGCCCTAATTTTCACCTGCTCCCATTCCTCAGAACAACAGGTCCAGTGCTGAAAAGCCAGCAATGCGAATTGTTACACTTCTGTACATTTTTACTAAGAGGGAAGAGAATAGACAGCCAAAAATGTTACAAGGCAGCACAGCACCTTAGGATTAAAGGCCTTCACAAATACTTTTCCTCCTCCTCCTCTTAATTTCTTAATTTTCTAAAACTATGTAATCACCATATGAGGAAATAATAACTTTTACCCTTTGCTCCTCTCTTCTGTACTGGAATGACTTTTTTTTTTTCCCTCCTCACAATACCATAGCAAAAGCAAGCACAGAGGTTACAACTGAACTTTTGTTGACACATTTAGTGCTAATTATTAATCCATGTTTTGCCCTTTGTTTCTGACAATCTACATCCAGTAGCAAAATGTCGCCAAGAAAATGAACAAAAAGAAGGCAGCATGCTGACGTTACCCTGCAGTGAAGTTTCAAAAGCAGGAAAGATGTAAGCTAGGCAAAAGTTTCCTTAAGTAAACATTTCATTTTCCATTCCCTATTTCTAAATGCCATTACATATCTTATGTATACTTACTTACACACAGGGCATATCCCATGCTGTGCCATTAAGCAGTACAGTAAATAAAAGACTAAGAAATTAGATTGCACAGTATTTAGAAATATTCTACATTTCCTTACTCAAAAAAGCATTTCCACTTTCAGGGAGGAAGGTTGCCACCAAGGTCGAAGCTTTCTGCAATCACTTAAGCTGGGCAAACACCTTGTTGAGAAAATCATGATCTGATTTTCAGAGACTACAAAAGTACAGAGTACAAAAACTGCTACAGTTTACCTCTACCAGTACAGAATTACCAGTACAAAATACTAGCTTGTAAGCAGGATAACAATTTTTCCAAAACAATAAAAGGATATCTGCTTCACCAGAAAAATGTAAAGAGAAGAGAGAAGAAACATCAGGCAAACAATGCTAAGACAAAATTTGTGGAAGAGAAACCTTAAGAACAGAAATCTTGAACGCTGTTTGCAAATTATGATTTTAAAGCTCTGATTTAAGAAGTAGACTATATTTATGTATGCAACTGAATATTACAATTCAAATGGGGGTTTTTTGCTATCTATTAATTATTTTACAGCACATTTAGCATTGGAAAAAAGAATACACAAAATATGAAAGATATCCTCAGTTATCTGAGGACATGAACAGATTTCTGTAGGCTTCTTATCTGCTGCCATCACACTAAACACCGACTGCTATGAAAATAGGACATTACCAAGAATGAGAAAAGGCTAGCTAGGTCACGCATCAAAATAAAGTTCAAAATAAAGAGTGAAAGCCAGCATTAGTTCCCTTCTAAGTATAGCTAAAATTCATCATATGATAGCTCAAGCACATGAGCCTTTAAAGACACATAGACAAGCACTATTTTCATCAGCAACTATCAAGTAGGGCATGCTTCTTAAGGGCCAATTTTAAGAAAAGTAAATGGCACTTAAATAAAAAAATTCCTACAGAAACTTCTTCAGTTTACATTGTCTCCACTCCCACCAGAATTAGGAAAGCAGATGGTAAACACGGACAGATCTAAACCGTTGGTCAAGCCTTACTGGGCACCATGCATCTCACAAACTGATGTGCCCAGGTCCCACCACATTCTTCCCTGCAAACTACGCTCACGGTTGATAGCAAATAAAGAACTGGAGGATTGCAAACTTTATCCTTCACTGAAGTCCTGCAGCATAAAACCTCACAACTTTGCGTGCATCCCTCCCTTTGCTCAACTAAAACCAGCTCTCAGCTAGTTTTAATAGAATTGTGGTATTTGTCTTTTGGTGCATAAATCACACAGCAACAGTTGCTTTAGAGTAATTACTACGTAGCTATGATTACTGCTGAGATTCATAGTTGGTGACTTTTTTAAAAAAAAAAACAGGCGGGGGCTTAACATGCTGCAGAGTATCACAACAAAGTCACCAGCCACTACCTTATATGACATCTCAGATACCAGAATACATTCTTGAATGAGTGCGATAGAAACAGGAAAGAGGAACTAAGTGGTGGACACTGCAACTACAAAAAGTAGACTGCAGGTCTTCAGAGGTATGTGGCATTCCATTTGCCTTAGGGAGTTCACTCAGGACTTGCAGAAGCAGCAGAGGACTTTGAAAGCCTACTCAGAGAACCCCTGAGAATTACAGCAGGGAATCCCTGATCTGCAAGAGATGGGAATATCCCTCTCTGTGATCTCGTCTGCTCCCAGATGCAGGGAAAGGAGTAGCATAAAAAGCAGTCAAAACAGATTTCTTAGCACCGGTGTCAACAGCAACACTTCGTGTTCCATAACTAATGTGATTTTTGTCTCAAGTAGGAGGTGGCCTTTCACACAGGAGCTATAAAGATGCATCAGTATTTTCAAGGTGCCTCCCACCATCATCTCCCCAAGAATGCACGGCTCTCCATGGCCTTTACGTCCCTCCGCTAAGAGCTCGAGGCAAGCTGGCCGTGCTGCAGGACGGGCACATAAACCCTGATCCCTGTATTTGGTGACCTGGTGGTGCCTGCTTGCGGTAGTGTATTTTGGAGTTGGGCAGTTTTTAGCTCATATCGAAATAAACACAGCTGTGCATGTGAAGGCCAGTCTACCACCTCCCCTCCTGAAGCGTTTTGCCTGCGGCTTCTCTGCCCCAAAAAGCTACAGACGCAAACCCTCCCAAAAGTGCCAATTAGCAAAGTATGTGGGAAGGCGAAACCTGAAGAGGCATAACATTTGGCGGCGGCAGCTCTTTGCTGGGAACGCAAAAGCATTATATGTTAAAAAGCAAAACAAAAACAAAAAAAACCCCCGCAGCTTTAAGAAATTCCACTTTGTTTTATTGACTTGCAGCAATGAGCAGTGGCAGAAGGAATGCGACAGCTGGGAGAACATCTGGTTCTCAGCAGCACACAGGTTGCTTGCAAGGTGGGACAGAAAAGCAGAAATTGCTTCCTATACTCTCTAGACTTGTGAAGACACCAGCCAGCCCCTCCCAGAAGCTGCTAGATCAGTACGTATTTACGTTGCTGCAATAATAAAATAGCATTCAAAAACAACAATGAAGATAACACATGTAAAAAAAAAATATCTCTAGGAATCACAGCTACTCTATGTATATGAATATTATCTGTAACTATAAATTTCATCTTATTAAAAGGTGTTGATAAATACTGCAAGTTAGTGTTGACTTAAGATGGAAAGAGACAACTACTGTCTAAAGACGTAATTAATTTCTTCCCGTGAACGACTTTCAAGGCCTTCGTTACAGCAAAAATAAATATTGCAGACTGAGTTTTGTAGTTAATTAGAAATTATAGGTTAATCCGTTTGAAGGAATGACAAAATAAAATCAGAGAGACCAACAAGCAGCACAAAGGTATTTGGACGCTCCTTCAGAAACATTATTAGTTTCATCCATTCATCCTGCAGAGCAAAATACTGTAGAAAAACATGTTTCACGAGCCACCGTGCTCATCCGTGTTGTGCCTCGCTATAAGGATGACAGATGCTTGAGATCTTTCCTCTGCAGCCCTGAGAAGTGCTGGTCCTACCAATACAAACTGCTGCTCGGCTGAGCACTGAACACAGCTCATCTGAACAAAATCCGGTCAGGGCTGCCCAGCGCCATCCTCTCTCCAAAAATGGGACAGACTCACTCTCCACAACCCACTTAAAATTCGGCGTGGTATCACTCAGTGGTAGCTGGATGGCTTGTCTATGTATAAACGACCTTCGAAAAAACCTGACCACCACAATGAAAAACATCATCTCAGATTTCAGAATAACACCAAACCAGAGTATTTCAGAACAAAACAAGATCGTTTCCACAAGAAAAAAAAAAGTTATCTCCCATGCACACCATGCAATGGTGATCACATTTTCTACAAAAATTAGCTTTTTTTTAAAGAAAACAAAACCAAACTTTCTTAATTCCAGAGAGTGACCTCATTAAAAAGCTTATGGTATCAACCTCTTCAGTGTCTAAAACCTGATTAATGGCAATAAAATTTCACTTTTAACATTCAAACCACAACACTTAAAACTTGTTTGTGGGACACTATCAAGGAATTAATTTTTTTTTTTTCAGATTCCGGTGTCAAGGCAGGTGGCTTCTGATGACCATCAGGTGGAACCTAAACAGTTTATTCCCCAATTTGCCAAAATCTATCAATGGGCATACCAATGCATATTCTAGCGAGCAGCCACTAAAGGGAGGTTGGGGGCGGAACAGACATCAGACTTCTCAATACCCTTCAGGGCCAGATGTGTTTTGCACCAGCTCGTAGTCACAGCATGGGCGGGAATTTGCATTATTTAGAAGTAGGAGGAATAAATAACAGGAATAAAAGATAACCAAATCTCCCAGTCGAATGTGTTTTAATTATTTCCTGCCAACTCTCTCACACCAACCTCTAATGCTAGGGGAGATTATTAATTTATTGATTTATTGTCTTTATTCTTTATGTCCTAATCAGTCCTGTTCTTGACCTTACCAGATCTGCTGATTAAATGAAGGTTATTTATGTGCATTACGAAACCAAAGTGTATCACATTGACTTGTGGCAGACTTGCGCTAGTTTTAGCAAACTTTCTTCAGAAAATTTCTGAGTCTCTACATGGGCGTAATCAGGCAAATACCTCTGCTCTTGGCAAGACTACAGCTCCTGCCCCTACACCACAGGTGCTGCAGTAGACTGCCTAATACTCCCAACCAACGCAATTCACAGTAAAACAGGATAGGGAGATGTGCTGTAAGCCAAGAAGCATGCCATTTTTGCCAGGAACATTGTCTACATGAATATGGAGGCATCTCAGCTAATGAGGGGCAGATTTAAAAGAATTATGAGGACGCTGTTTGATTTTCAAAAGGCAGGAACCCACTAAAGCAATTGCATCCTGTATAGAAAGTGATCTTAGGAGAGCTGGGCTAGTAACATGCTAGGTGTGCATGCTACACCCTTACACTCCTAAAAACCTCGGAGTTTTGACCCAAATACCAATAAGATCTGTAAGCCTCCCCTGGATTTAGCGGGGGGAGTTCCACAGGAGATGGCAAAGGCACACTTCAAGCGGTCCATCACCAAGACCAGCCCACTTCCAGCCTTACCAGTGGGCTGCTCCCATGCATCTTGCTGGTGGTCTGCACCACTAATAGTTTGCACTGCCGTGCCTCCGCTCCTGCAAGATCGTAAGACCCCACAGCAAGCCCACTCAGAAAGTGAAAACCGCAGCGGAAAAAAAAAAAACAAAAACCAAAAAACCAAAAAACCCACCAGGACACACTGCTAATTTAGTAATTGAATAATCTGGTTCCCCCGACCAGCCTGCAGCGCTGGGACCTGCTGAAGGTGAGTGTGCAGGGTGCTGCTCGCTCCGCATACGCCCCCACACCGAAGCCTGGACTGCCCCATCCTGCCCTCCGGACCAGCCACTTCCTTCAGCTTAAGCCAGCGGGTACTGGGAGCTGATAAACTAAAAGCTAACAGCAAGCGCCAAGGTATTATTCCCACTTATTTCACAGAATGTCGTGGGGAGTATTAACAATAGGTAAGTACAGGATGCATAAACACCCAACTTTCCCAGGCATGAGCGGTAAAAATGTGCCAGCAGTGACCCACGCCAAGTGATAAGCAGCTGTTTCAGGGAGCTCACAGCAGAGTCGAGCCCAGGTTCAGAGCAGCCGCTACGCACGCACTCCGCTGAGATCAGAGCTCCCATGTCAACAGTGAGGCTGACCTCATGTGGGTCCATTTCTCAGTGAGTAACCCACCCTTTTTTAACTGCCCAAAAATTCACTGATTGATTGAACTCCATTAAGGGAGGCCAAAACTTTCAGACAAAATTTCTCTCAGCTAGAGAAGAGAAGCCCTCAAAGTTGTAAACCTTAACTTTGCTGCTCACTTCCTAAGCTCGGTCAGCCCCTCTGGGCAAAGCATTCAAAGTGGTGACCGACCCATCCAGCTGCAGATGACACCGATATTTTGCAAGGCATGACCATTTTCCATGGAGTAGTCCGACTCTCAATACTTACAAAAAGAAGAGGATATATATATACACACACACACACACGTACATATATATCTGTTCTCTGATGGGTCTGGAAAACAGGAGGTTTTCAGCACAATTTCAACTATTGAGTGCAAAGCTGGTTAAGGCAGCGTAAAAACTGTTGGTAGTATCAATCTTATTTACTCCAAAACGGTGAATAATCAACAGATAGGTAAAAGCACCACAAATCTCATTTCCCAGTATTGCGGCTACTCCTTCAGGAAACTGTATGCTCCTCTCAGTTCAAACTAATTCAACCAGTATCGAATCAAGACAATTTCCTAAAAATCTGTGCTGAGAGTCCCGGGAAGAGTTTTCTTTGGAACAACTGAATTGTTTCCTACAGAGGCTTCACTTCTGCAGGAGATATTGTATCAGCGAGACACAGCTGCACAAGTCGAGCTTCCTTTTGCCCCTGGTCAAAGCACTGGCATTTAACAATTGTTCCTGTCAACAAATTCCTCCTCTCTTACTCACAGAAAATAGACTTGGCTTCGAGCACACTCAGCCCAGTGGTTACGGCATAATGTAAACCAGTTATTACCCAATTTTCTGTAACTTTTATATTATAGCATGTATGTATTTCCATTTATCTTTGGTAGACCACAACCTTTTCATTGGCACTGCTAGGCTCTCTTTAAGGTCATCTGTCGCTCTAAATTGGGAGGAGGGGTTGAGGTTTCTGTTTGTTTGTTTAGTACCGCAGTGTGAAACAAAGAGCCATGATTCTTAATAAGCACCCCTAGGGAACCAGTTTTCCAGACATATTGCCCTATAATGGTTACAGTGCAAGTATTGTACTGTGGAGCCTATGAAAAAGAAACAGTGCAGAAAGGGTGTGTGGGCATTTATTTATTTATTTATACTTTATAAAGGAGAAGAGAAAAAGTAAAACATGCTAGCTTTGTTACCCTTTTCCAATACAAGACAGGCAGAGAAAACAGATTAGTATGAGGTGAAGCACCCTTTCTTCATTTATTATTATTTTTTTAAAACTTGGACATGCCGTACAGTTTATGGACTAACCCAACAGCATTTTCTTTACCCAGAGTATCTTTCCTAACTTTTTCTATGAAACCTGTCACTGCTTATTCACTTCAGAAGGACGACTGGACACTTACATAAATGTGCACTAATGTGACCACACAATATCTTGTGGCTCTAACCTCCTTATCTATCTGAAAACAAGATGGTAAGATTAGAGATTGCTTTATTCTGTATTTAATTAAGAAAAATCCTAGCCATTTAAAAGAAGTAACGCAGCCTCTTCTCACGATGACAGCTGAATGAACCGCACCTTTCACCAAACCACAACATCAATTAGTCTAACAGTTTTGCAAAAAGAGGCGTTTTGTAAGCGGTTGCAAACCTGATTTCATTAGTGGCATGGAGGATGGCAACTTCCAGCATGGCTCTGAATTGTGTCAGAGACACATCTAAGGGGGGAGCTGAAGCAAGGGGGTGAGAAACCCGGCTGGCACACGGTTGGTACCACAGACTGGTACTAGCTCTCAGCCCAGCCGCCTGAAGAACTGCCAGAAACATTAGCTGAGGCTGCGATCACAAGCTGTTGCTTAGATGGGACATGCTCCTTCACTGAGAGCCTGATCTTCATCTGTGTTTTCAGTTATCTCCTACTTGCAACAAGAGGGCTTTTTTTGTAACCGCAAAGATTCCCTGCAGTAGCCAGATAAGAGTTTCACGTTCAAGTGGTAATTGTCTTTACATAGTCCTCTAGCTTTGGTGCCCAGTCAAAGCAGAGCAATTGCATAAGAAGCTCCTTTGTAAAGCCTGGGCTCCTAATTTGCCTGCCATGTCTTCCCACAGCTATACTTTAAATTGCTGCCTACGAGGACAGAGCTGTGACAGAGCATCAGCATTTTGCAAATTTTCATTTGCGGCACTGAAAACCAGACCATGTCACAGCACTGACCCTTTCAGTCACTTAAAGAATGCAGGTAAACGTCATCCAATTTGCGCTCTTGGCCTGAAAGAAATGTCATTTTTACCTGCATTTGAGTATCTAATCCAGCGTATACCACATGGCAATTTCTGCCTGAGTAAGAAACTTAATAAAAAATAGGCAAAGAGCAACAGGCAACAGAGAAAAAACTACTCATTCCAATAGCATATATTTGTGGATAAACCCTCAGTTGTATTCAAATTCATGAATAATCCAATGTGTTAACTAGCAGACATCCAAACAAGACAAGCAAAGAATATGGACCCTGCAAATAGGGAAATTAGGCTTGTTTAGTTAAGCATTCTGACCATTTTATTTCTATTCAACTGGCCTTAAGGATTAAAACATTTTTGCATTCAATACATTGTTAAGGTCAAGAACTTCAATTAAATAATTTTATTTTTCCCAAACCTGCTTGCTTTCTTCTCAGTATTGTTACAAAAAGAAGGTGCATTTTTATTTGAAAGCTTTTGTTATAGAGACACACAGAACACTACATGCGCTAATTAGCTTTTGCTTTATGGATGTCAGGTTTGATAGTCTGCAAGCCAAGGTTCATTCCTTCTGTTGATTGTCTCCTTTTTGTTTTTAATTTTATCTTTTATACTTTTATCTCACGCAGCTAGCACAAGTCAGAGAAAGATGCTGTCACCTCAGCATAAGAGCATCTGGATACTGTCTGCCTATTTCCAATTAAAAATTCCATAATTCTCTCTCCTGCCAATGTAATTAACTTGGCCTTAAAACCTTTGTGATAATCAGTCTCAAATCACTAATTTTAATTTCTTATTTGTGTTACATATAAGAGCTAAAGGACATACCACAAAATACCTAGTGAAAATTCACTTTTGCATATCTAAGACAAGTAAGTTTTCCACAAAGGTGCCTGCATGGTACTTTTTCTACTCAAGCTACCTCTTGTGCATAATTAGAAAGTTTCTAACACTTGATAGCATCTTTTTTTTTCCTAACTCAAAATAAAAATGCAAGTGGATATGTCATTGATTGTCTTAGTTTTCTTTCCAGGACAACCCCTTCTCTCTCCGGGTAGGCAAGTCTTGCTAAGGAGAAAATGTAGGAGCACAAACTCCACCATCTCACAGACAGACATGCTTTGGCATGAATGGCTTAGAACATGGAACTTTACTTTTTCAAGCATCTAACAGGTTCATGATCACCTACTCGGAAAGAACTTCAGATACCGTATCTCAATTTGGGTCTGCCCTTCAATTTCTTTCAATGTAAAGTAGCACTACTATATTTCAATAAAAGATTCCCAGCATTCACGAGGATTTTACTCTCGTGTTGAGGCTCAAGTTACAGGACAAGCATCTTGTTATTTAACTAAGTTTATCTATTGTACTTGATAGTTTTATATATAGAAGGATGTCATATTTTTCTTAACTATAGCTTAATTTTGATAGTTCCTTCAAGATACCTGCACTTGATACACATATTTATCCACTACTACCCCTTGGCCAGGCATGTGTAATCATAGCCAGTAATTTTAGCATACTTCTCAATATTTAGTAATTGTCCCTGTTCCTTCAGCAGAATCCTCCTCAGCGTTTACATATGCAGGACAATAACACTGCGCTTTTAAGAGTGAGCAGATGAACACTCAGCCCTGCAGGACTTTAGCTCTTCCGAGATGTAAGAGGAGGAAATGAAAAGGAGAAAAATGCAGTAATTTGCAACTCTGAGAACAGGCACCTCCTACCAAAGCTTTTCAGACCTGGAATACCCATTCCTCCTCAACACGGATGTGTGGTGGACAAGCAGCGAGAGGTGCTTTTGTCACCACTACAGAGTGCTTTTTATGCTGAATACTGTTTACCATCATTCTTATGATTTTTGCAAATAAAACAAGTTTCCCATAGAACTAGCCACACTGCCATCTAGTGCAAAGCGTTGCTTTAAAAAAAATGAATTAAAAGTAGCAGTTTCTTTTTAAGTGAGAAGGTTGCCAGTGTGTTTCTCCTATACACCAAAAGGAAACACGTATACAGCAAAAGGAAATAAGAATTGAAAAACTCTCCTTTCTTTACAATGGCCAACACAGGTATCTCCTACTGTTGTAAATGTAGACCACAACACCCAAAGATCTGAGATGAGGGTTGGGAGGAAAGAGTTGTTCACAGACAGAAATGAGAGTTTATTATTAAATCAGGTATTGGAAACAGAAGAGGTTTTTCTGCTCCCTTTTTAATAAGCACATCAATTATACAGAAACCAGGGTGTGCCTGGGAACCTAATGAAATGCGCCCAGCGAGTGTCAGCCCACAGGGAAAACACGCAGCCTCACCCCAAGAGGGTGGCAGATGTTACGACAAAATTACTATTTGCCTGTTAACACTAATCATTGCGCTACATCTGAAGCCAAAGCACCGCTGGCTGTGGTTGCTGTCAGAAGCAAACCACGCAGGACAAGGGTTAGGCAGCTGCTTCCCGTGATGGTTTGTGAGGGGACAGAGGCACAGGAATGAGTGGCCAAGGCAACGAGCGGGACCTTGGGTCAGTCTCTGCCCCAGCTACCTGCCAAGGACATGGCAGAGCTGCAGGACACAGTGCCGGTTGCGGCCGGCCAGCGCAGCCTGGTGCCAGGGCATCGCGGGATGCTGAGGTGTCCACACTAGCTATTTGTCCTTCTTTTTGGGAAGATGGAGAAAATCCTATTGCCAACTAGGTATTGAGTCTGCCTGTTTCAAGCATCACTGTCTATTACCAAAAAAAAAAAAAAAAAAATCGCATCTTTTTAGTCTGAGTTGTTACTTAACTAAGGGATTTTCGTGGCTCTAACCTTTAGCACCCCACTTACATTGTTAACTGTGGGGGCCTGCCTCTATCCGGAGAAGGGGAAGATGCAGCTCCTCCCAGAAGCAGGAGTCAAAAATTCCAGTAAATGCTGTAACTTACCCACTACAGAAGTCTGCTTGCTTCCCCCCATCAACTCACGAAGAGAAAATAATGAAACACATCTCTTCGATTAACTGCCCCAGTTACATGATGTTAAAATCTGATAAGGTCTGCATTTCCCTTGGGGTATAGCAATGCCTCTGCAGGACATCTGGAAGCATCCCGTTTTTAGCAGTTTTGAGGTTTTTCTAGATGAAAAGCAGGAATGTGTAACACCCTCTTGCAGTAAGGCATCTGAAAGAGACACCGTAACAGTGAAAAAAAAAATTCCTTAAATCAGCAGCCTGTTCACTGTCATTTTTATTGTGCATTATGCCCTGGATTAGTCATCGTTAGTCCTACTAAGCCTCCCTATCTGCAGCTGTCAGGCAGGACACTTGCATAGTTACTTTGCTCAGCAACTCTGAGAGAGGAACCCGAGTGGTTTTCCTGCTAGGAAAAGATGACTCTCCTCAGAACCAGTCTTCTGCATGAGTTTCCCTTCCACCTTGGGGCTGGAGACCTTGAGAGCAGTGATCCAGTGATGCTTGCTCCCTCAACAGCACCCCAGAAGAGAACGAAAAGTTCTTTGGTTTTGTTATAAAGAAACAGGTTCCACCAATTTACAAGAAACACAGAGGTGTGGAGTCTAGAGCTTTTTAAAACAACAGATACTTTTCTGCTGGGACAGTGTGAAGGAGACTCTTCATTCTAACCAATTGCTATAGTTTTTCTGTGTTGTGCCCTAAAAATCCTTGGAGGAAATAAAAGCACAGGAGCTTATGTACACTTCCACACCGTAGAAAGCGGTTGTTTTCTGCAGCCCTCAGCTCACCCACACTGCTAAACGGCCCCAAGAGGCTGGATCAGCAATCAGTGGACATGCCGCAGTCTGGCACCTTCCTTTCAAGTGGAATTACAAAGCTTTTTTGCTTGGTAATGGGAAAGAGTTCGCTTCAGGGGAGTGGCCAGTGCTGCAGAGAAAAGTAAACCGGTCCACAGCAGAGACAGCTGCCTGGTAGATCTCCATCACCTTTGTGACCAGTAGACCAAGACTTGCTGCCGGTGGACAAGGAAGCAGTCACTTCTATCTACCCTTCTGCTGTCCTTCAGCAACAGAAAGGCTTTCTCTAAAACTAAACAGATCTATTACCTACAGTTGAGCCTTTATCTAAAAATAAAAAAGTCTCGCCTTTCCCAACTTAGCAAAAAGTAAAGGGGAAGGAGGCTAATGGCCCAGCCTGGAAGACACCATGGTAAGTGAGATAACAGCTTTAGCCTCCCAAAAGCCATCACCACCCATTATACCAGCTCCAGGGGCCATGGTGGTCATCTCTTCCAGCCTCTCTCAAGGTCCCAGGACTCAGCTGGTACCATGGATTCAGGAGGCATTACCTTTGCCTGCAGCTCCACTCTGCATGCCTCCTGGGTCCAGGCTAGCTGCAGCCCATCACTGGCCAGCTGGTCACAACCCAGAGGGACAGTATGAGGTCACTCAGTACCAAGGACACTCCTCAGTGACATTTTACCATGCCAACAAGTCCTACTGAAAAGGTGATCAGCCATAAAGCTTGGGGGGGAACAGTCATTTGGTCTGGGAGGGAGGAGGACTTGGCAACTCCTTGGCCAGCTCACCACATTGGCAATTCAGGTCTCACCATGTGAAGGCAGAGCTGATGAGTAGTGACACTGATGATATCATGGCAATTAAGAGACCAAACCTGAGCGTCAAGGAAGGAGAGGAATTTCACTGACAGGGAGTAATGTTTCCTCCTCTCTCACACTAAAACAATGACTATCAAATGCTATGAAAAAAAGAAGCAAGTCTTTGATAAACATGTAAAACCCCTCACCTCTGCTAATGTATGCACAAACAGAACAGGATCTCCTTGATTCCTGCTCTCCTCCTCCTCCTTGTTCAGGGCTAGAAATACTCAAAAGACTTCAGAATGGAAGACAAAAGAAATGTACTTAAAAGTTCCATGATCATATTTTTTACCAGTTTAACAACAAGCCTCCAGCAACAGCAATGACAACAAGGTATTTTTCCCAATAATCATCTATTAACACTAGATTGGGGAGGAGGGAGAAATTCTGTACCGTAAACACCAACACAGACCTGACATTTTCTGTATTTTTTTAAATTCAAATTTCAGTAATTTTTTTACTTACTGTTTCAGGTTTTTTACTGGTATATTAGAGAAAATTGAAACTTACATTAATGAAAAGGCATATTAAATGTGTGGCTTGAAAACTACAAACAGGGAACAAATGTTTCCCAAGTTTGCAAAAATTAGAGGACGTCAGGCAGGATAAAAAAAAAGAGTAAAAATGAGGTGCATTCACACAACATATAAAAAACCCAGGAAACTCCCTGCCAAAGGACACTGACTGGGCTAAAAGTCTACATGTTTAAAAACCTGATGGAAGCAAACTACAATGTATTTGTCCACTAAGGGCTATTGAAACAAAGAAAGAAACTACCTGTGGCTTGAGGAAGCTCTGGACCGCAAATTGCTGGAGGTTGGTGGTATATTCTGGGAATGCATTATGTGCCTGCCCTCTTTTTATGTTATATTCCCTGGGCACTTTTCTCTGGTCATTGACAGAGAACAAACTGAATCCTGTGGACCTTGACCTGATCCAGTGCATAAATAAGACAGAATAAGGTGACAGAGGGAGAGCTCCACTTCAGATCGTTTCTTCCACTGGTAAGAGCATTAACAGAAGTGGTTTGCAGTGACTGTGTTATTTTTAAGTATTCAATCTCTTTTTTTTATGGACAAATGCATGCTAAACTCTGCAACTCTAGAAAAAGCCTAAAGATAGTGTGGTGAGCTTGCACTTCTCTTAAAGCTTTCCAGACAGCTGGCTTTCTGGTTTTATTTCTTAAAAAAAAAAAAAAAAACAAAAAAACAAAACAACATTTAGCATTTTCAAGCTATTTGGAAAGACATTTCAAAGGAGGCACAAGCTCTGTATGCTATCTCCGCAGACACATGCCAAAACTTATCCAGAATTGCTAACTAAATTTCAAAGGCATGGAAATATTTGACTAGCTCTCCGTCAGGTTGTGCGAGAGTGCCCACAGACAGAACTTGTTTGTGGGGGTGGTGTTCATCTACAAATAGGGCATTTTGCTAAGGAATGCCTAACATAAGCTGCACATTTATTGAGAGAAGCCTGGCAAATCTAGGGATTATCACCGACTAGGAAATAAAGGTTCTTTTCACACCCATAGCACGTTGTGCTGAAAATTTGTTCTTGGATGGAGAGGAAAATCTGCCCACCTTTCTAATTAGCATGATTTATTTATATACACAGTATGTTATGAAAAACAGTGTTTGCAAAGGAGGCCATACTGCTGAACACAGAGAGAGTGAGAGAACATCCTTCAGGGCATACTCATGCAGATTTAGACAGATATTACCTGATAGCTTAGTCCTAAAGCAGCCCGGCTCTTGAGAAAAACAGGCGCCTGCTGCCAAACTGCTGCGGCTGATCACCCTCACGACTGTTACAGAGACTCCTGGGAACCTCTGAAGGCTGCTTTGTTCATTCTTGGCTTTTCTTCCTCACTTTAAGGTTGTATATCTTGATGATGACTCCATGCAGCACCTTCTCTGTTGAGCTACCTACTGCACACACCAGGACTTTTGGCGAGGGAAGTGCAGAGCCCTGAAGGAAAGCCAAGCCTCTGGAGCAGTCTTCTGCCCAGACTATTCTAACATTTAAAAAGCAAAGCCTTTAACATATTTCTTAAAAGATTGTTCACACAAGTTTACCAGGAGAGCAGAGCATGAGTCCAAAACCGCATCCCTCTGACCGATGGAGACTGTCATGCACAGTCCTCCCTGGACAGTTGTGACAAGCCCTTTGGGGACATAGGGGTGCTTGTTTCCCATGGGGGCTCCAGAGGCAGCTGCTCATCTGCCCACAGTTCAGTTCTGCAGAGCAGAGGGCCATCAGGCAGCAGAGCAGATGAGCAGTGAGAGATTCTCACCCAGGTATCAGTGGTGTCCTTGTCACAAATGCCATGGGCAAATATCTGGGTTTCAGTAATTGCACTTACTGTACATCTATACTCAACTTTCTGCCCAGCTTGCCCTTGTGGTTTCTGTACTAGAAGACAGGGAGGCTAGCAGGAGACTGATTAATGAGTCACATCCAAATCCTTAGACTAATTCTCTTACATATGATATTGAAGCCATTGCAGAATGATTTGTACAGTATTAACATTGTGCAATACTAATACACTTTTTTTTTAACAATCCAATGCAGACTAGATTAAGAATAATCCTATTTACACATGGGTCAAAACTCTGGCAGTCCTGCAGGGCATCTGACACCTAACGGAGTTGTTGGTCTACAGTATCTTTCTTGGGGGCTGTACTTCTTCCCTGGACTCATTCAGCACATTTTGGGAAGACTGGTTAGGAACACTCCATCCTGTAAAACAGACGCAGCTGGGAGGTGTGGGAAACTGGAAGGTGACAGAAGGGAGGGCGTACGGAGCACCCCTAGGGTAACACCACACTGAGAGGATGCTGCTGAGCACCATGGCACAGGCAATCCCCACTGCAGCCAAAGGAGGATGGGTGGCCCATGGAGGAACGTTCATAAAGACATGGCGCTTAAGAGAGAGTACCACGCAGTGATAAAAGCAACACTTCCTCTCATCGGGTTTCCAGACTTGCTCTGCAAGCAAGCACAGAAGGGGACTCAGGGATGACACCGCATTCAAAGTGCCTATCAGAGAATGGCTGTTGTGCTCATTTGAGGCATGCCTTTGTCTGGAGCTCTGAAGGCACCAGGAATTAGGAAAGGTATTGAAGCGGCATGACGGCGCCAGCTCCCCTACAGTGTAAGTGTGCCAGAGAGGGCTTTCTCTAACTCCAGGGATGGGATTCAGCCCGCTCTGGTGCTCCTGGGCTGAGGACAAGTACCACAGCATACCTTTGATTTACTTCTAGTTCCAGGCTGTAAGCCTCAGTGGTCCAGAAATGAGTGCCAAGGTCTTCCCCCTAGTAAGAACATTTTTGGCAGTGTTGATAGGGATGGCTCAGAAGCCCCCGGAACCATCCCACTATATATCACTGCCTTTAATGCTTTCAGTGTGAAGTGAACCATGCTTCTGAAACCTTACAGCCAAGTTTCAAAACTTGTGACTATTTTGGAAGCAAATTGTGCTTTTATGCATAAATACCAGAAGACAACAGAAAGACTGTCAGAATTCTTCAAGAAGCCAATATATACACTCAGAGACAGTGCTTGGATGCCACTTTTAACCTTCTCATTACTCAAAACTTGTACACACAAATATACGAAAAGCCCAATACCGAAAAAAAAAGAAAAAGGAAGTTTCTCTAATATCTGTCATTGTTGTCATCTAAAATCTAGAACGGCCCTGCCAAGGTAATTCTTTCTGTTAAAAGTCTGCAGTAAACACAGAAGAAACAATGAGTTTCAACTCACCCAAGCACATTAAAACCGCCAAATTGTCTTTCCTGTGTAGACAGAGTTTAATCTAATTTTCCCATGATCACTGTGTGCCTAGGGTCTTCTGTTTCCTTCATACATTATATGCATCTGGTGACAGGCTTGTAACAAAAGATTTATGAAAACGGTCTCAAGGATGAAGTATCACACTGTTGGTATTAACACTAAATTCCCATAACAAAAGAACATTCCACCAGTGGAACAGTTGTCCATTAGTAACGTGCAATGACTGAAGCCATACAGCAAACTCTTATTATAATGCATATATCTTATGTAGGGTATCATATAAGGACAGAGTACACAAGCTGCCTTTCAGAAATTAAACCATTTTGGCAGTGCTACATAGAAAGTGCATGTGATGTGTACGTACTGTCACAGAAGACATGTGGGGAATAATGTATACCAGATCCAGTAAAAAAATTTTTATGTTTGCTGAAATAAAACACCAGTTAAGTTTATCTGCATACTGACTCTTGGTAAGGCACCAAGAACCCACAATAAATAACACTATTCCTTGTAGTTTGTCTGTATTTTGCCACCGATATGTGATTCTCGGGATCTCAGTTTCTCTAAAGCTTATCTCCTCCCTTACAGAAACTCAAGCCAGCAGCCCTACTTTCCTTCAGAAGGACATCTGATACAAATGCTGAAAAGGCAAAAAGTCCCCATTTCCTCCAAGACTTCTTCCTTCAAGAAGGGTGGCCTGTGCGCAGGCATGTGAGTTGCCAGGAAAACTACCATCTCCGGTCCCCAGACAAAGCAGGAGAGCAGAGCAGACGGCACGGATTCCCAGAGCAGATGGCCAGCATCAGTCATTAAACCAAGAGTCCTGCAACACACCTCAGCTGATCCCGCTACCGGCTACTAAAAGGAGAGGTCTTTCCAACCCCACCATTCCGCTTGGACCCAGCTGCTTCCTGGGTGCCTCACTGTAGGCTGATGAGACAGACGAACAGTTAGAAAATGTTGGGGTTTTTTCCCCCTGTAGTGCTGGTTTTATTCCCATTTAGCCCCCTGACCCCGCACACATGCAGGTAGGCAGACGGGCTGGTGTGTAGGCACATGGGGAGGTCACGGAGCTGGACTCTCCAGGGAGTGTTTACTCCAAATTACATCTGGGAGGTACAAACACGGTCCCTCCCTCTTTGCCGGCCAGATCTCCCACTGGCTCTTCCTTGTGCCTGCTCCCCAGATGACAGTGAGGAACCCACAGGAAACTTGTTCCCTTCCTCCCTCCGCTGTCCCCAAAAAGGTTTGTTTGTCCTCCTTGCAAAGCACGGTCAAGGCATGTCAATGCTTCCAAGGCTTGTCCTTGGGCTCCCACAAATACCCAATCTGTGCAGGGATCTGTGAGACGTAGAAATAAAGCCTGTGGCTGTGCCGTATTGCTGCAGCCTCTGGGAGCAGGGGACTATCACACACAGCCTTGATCTTATTCCTGTCTCCCACAAATCTTCAGAGCAGCACCTGTGGCAGCACCCACAGCGTTGTGGCAGGCAGTTTCAGCAGTGTTTTCCATGCTTTGCATGGAGTACAGCATCTAAAAAATCAGACAAACCATCATGGGCAAAGCATATAACCGTGCCTGTGGTAATTATCACGTATTTGAATTGTAATCATTATTCTCCAGGATTAATTGCCCATGGAACGGAAAGGGATGGACTAGTCCATTCTGTGGATGCTCCAGCTTGTTTGCGCATTCAAAAGCGTGAATATCCCCTGCTGCTTGGAACGGGGCTCCCTCATTTCTGTACCAGATTTTAATTGAAGGCACAAACAAGAAAGCAGCTTGAAATCTGCAGTAGCCTTGCTCCACTTAGGAAGGAGCCATAACCCCCATTAGTGCTTATGTTACCTTATCAGCTTCTTCTTATCAAAACGACACTATTCATAATGAATCAGCATAATCATTTTTCAGTGCCCTGTAACTGACAGTAATACTATCTCCAACCATTTTATAATCTCTACTTGTAGAGCCTGCAACAGAGCACAGTTTATAAACAATGGAAGCAAACAGAGATAGGGCCGTATCTGCAGAGCTGTTACACAGAATCACAGGGTTGGAAGGGACCTCTGGAGATCATCTAGTCCAACCCCCCTGCCAGAGCAGGGTCACCTTAGAGCAGGTTGCACAGGAACGCGTCCAGGCGGGTTTGGAATGTCTCCAGAGATGGAGACTCCACCACCTCTCTGGGCAGCCTGTTCCAGTGCTCTGCCACCCTCAAAGTAAAGAAGTTCCTCCTCATGTTTAGGTGGAACTTCCTATACTCAAGTTTGTGCCCGTTACCTCTTGTCCTGTCACTGGGCACCACTGAAAAGAGCCTCGCCCCGTCCTCCTGACACCCACCCTTTAAGTATTTGTATGCATTAATAAAGTCACCCCGCAGCCTTCTCTTTTCCAGACTAAACAGACCCAAATCCCTCAGTCTTTCCTCATAAGTTCAGGATACCAAGAGCTGCCAGCTTTTGAGAAAGTCTGAATTTACAGCCTCTTGATTGGTCTTAACTGCGTGACAGGACACAAACACAGCTATTGCCTTTTAAAGTGACCCTGCGCATAGCTTAAAACGTCTATACCATAGCCGAGAGCCACATAATGGACACTGCCTGGCTACACCCGCCCCGACAGCAAGTTCTAGCCTCGAAACAAACTTCTTTCTACAACAGACATAGGATAACCCCCTGCTCCTGCATTGCTGTCGTCGGGTTGGTGACTTTGGGAACTGTGACCTCAAAACCTCCCGAATTCCACAACAATTTACTACTTTGGAAAACAGACTCGCACAGATTAAATGACAAAAGCATACCAATAGCTTGCTGACAAAAAAGTTGATTGTCTTTCTAAACATGCGCTTTTTTTTTTTGCACAGAGTGTTAGAGTCAAGAACAAAATAATCCCTTGCTTCCCAACAGAGGAGGGAAAGCAATCAGACTTAAGGTATATTAATAGGTATTAGTACCCCAGACAGAAATGCCTGAAAAACCTCTGCATGGATTCTAACTTTTCCTTATCACACAGGAGGAAAGAAGGTCACGGGTGCCTAAGACTAACTATAGTCTGATGAAAACAGTTTTTACTGTTTACAACAAATGAACAAAACCATGAACTCATGATCTTGGGCACACCTAAAGGTCTTCTCTCTACGAGACTGTATTTATGGACTGAAGCATGAACAGCTACTGCCTCCTAAAACATAACTGAATAATTTTACATTTCACTCTCCATTGCCTAAGAATTAATTTGACTTTTGCAACTGCACACTGAAACACAGCATGCAGCATTTCCCTGAATTCCTCTGTGTGAAGAACAAAACAGTGAATGTCAAAACAGAAAATAATTAAGATAAATTATCACTGCCATGCACTTCTGTCCTATTCCTTAGGCAGATTCTCCCTCTGAGTCTTACTCAACTGATTCATTTTACCAGCACAGTAGAAATCTTTCTTTTGTCAGGTTAGTTTTCTGCTGATCAGCACACTGAATTAACGCTGCTCGCTTTCCAAACTGTGCAATTCTCCTGCTCTCCTTGTCTCTCCAGGGCACAACTGTCCAGCCTTGACCCAGACCGGGAGATAACCCCAGCAGAAGAAGAACCTGCTGAAGGGGAATGCTGTATGCAGAATTTGCACACATGCCTGCCTTCCCCATTTTCCCTAAAGAGGAGCTTTTTCTAGTATTCCCCCTCTTGCTGCGTCCCCTCCTCCCAGATCTGCTCCTTCCAAAACCACAGTGCAATACAAACATGCATTTCCTGCACCAAAATCCTGCACTCCATAACAGGAATACCTACTCTGTCCAAAAACACAACTCTAAAAATATACTAAATATTTACAGGGAATGCAAGGCCATTCTAGTTTTTAAATCCAGTGCTAAAGAAAGGTATATGTTTTAAAACCTCAGTAACTCCGAGGTTGTCAGTAGGGTAGGATATACAAACTGTTGGTAGGTAGGATATACAATTGTTGGGTGTCATCAGTAAGTTGCAGAACATGAAACAGCCTTGCAAGAATCATGAATCACTGGCCATCCGCTAAGGTACTGTCACCCCAGGTCTCTCACACCCTCCCCCCAGCCCACTGAAAAGCTTGACCACCAAGGCTGACCTCCCAGAGGTCAGTGCTCCCCCGTCTCTGCAGCACGCAGGGCTGCAGGTGCTCAGTAAACACTCGTCGTGAAGCCGCGGGGGGACAACTCCACACACGACCAATGCAGTAAAAATTTTACTGAATGCTGAAGCCAGGTGATTGCTTAAAATCTGCATCTATTGCTTTCCTGCAGTTGTTTTGTGATACGGTGTACTAAGAGAGACAGGGTACTAATACAGCTCTGTGAACGCGAGCTCCTTTAACTTATTCATTAATCCACTTTATGGCCACCAATTCTCACTGTTCTGCAGGGAACACTGGCAAAATATCATGCTGTAGCAATACAGGTTGCCCAGAGAAATTGTGGATACCCTATCCCTGGAAGTGTTCAAGACCAGGCTGGATGGGGCTTTGAGCAGCCTGGTCTAGTGGGAGGTGTCCCTGCCCATGGCAGGGGGGTTGGAACTAGATGATCTGTAAGGTCCCTTCCAACCCAAACCATTCTATGATTCTATGAATACTCATGATATAACACAATTATTGAATCAGAAGGCCTTTCCAAAGCACGGAGTGGAGAAAATACAAGGAAGATAGAGGTATTATAGAATATACAGAGAAAACAGAAGAAAAATTTAATAAACAAAAATATTTTACTTTTTATTTTAACCTAAATTCCGTCATAAGGAGGGAAGAGCCATCCGCAGCAAAACAACAAATAAAATCCACTTCAAATTTCTGTTGTTCTCAATGAAGCTTTTTGCTTTTCCAAAGTTATTCATTCCTCTAGTCCAACCATTGTATTTATTGAGGTTTACAAAGACCGAAACAGCTGTAGGCTGTACAGATTAACTGCGTATCAACACATTCCCTACTATAAACTATTTTTAACCACATCGTTACTACAAATAAAGTCTCATAACTTACATTTGGCATTTACAAACTAGCGACAAACCAAGTAACTTTCATAATTTTAAACATATTTTTCTTTTTTTCAATTCCTCCCTGGCCTGATCAGAGACAGCCATTCCCTGTCTGATGAGGTATCTTCCCCACTGCTAGTAACTCATACAAAATACAATGTTATCTACATTTTGTTACCTTTTTTTTTTAATAACTTATGGTGAACTGCATACCTCTTCAGTAAAAAAATAAATCTTTTTCTCTCGCTTTGTCTGAGAATTGTTCCACGGAGCAAGGGGCAGGGGAAAGCCCCACTAAACGAACCTTTACCAGAAATGTGGGGGGAAGTCACCCCATAGGCACAAAGTGATATTGCACCACTGGAAGCTTCTTTCGTCAATGTGTTTTTTTTCCCAAAAAAAATTACTTGGAATGGGAGATTACTTGGAATGGGAGATTAATGGACTATGACCAATTTCATGTTTATTGGAATTAAAATGCTACATAGATTTTTAACTTTCAGATCCTTAATCCCTTTCTTCTCAGCCTCTTTATAAACTAGCTAATGCTGAAATATTCCGTGTGTTCCATCTTCTATTTCAAGTCCTGTAAGGAAAAATAGAA
The DNA here is from genome assembly GCA_013398915.1 of Dromas ardeola. Classification (NCBI taxonomy): domain Eukaryota; kingdom Metazoa; phylum Chordata; class Aves; order Charadriiformes; family Dromadidae; genus Dromas; species Dromas ardeola. The sequence goes on along the minus strand of VYZM01017816.1, from coordinate 158,715 downwards.
AACTATCCCCACGCTTCCACAAGGTTGGGTTTCCACGATGATCCATACACCATTGTAAGCCTTGCAGTGCATCAAAAGAGTCTTTACAACTAGAACCGCATTGTGGCTCGCCATCTTCTCTGAAGTCCTGTTATCTCCTACATACCCTTCCTTCACACCTGTCTTCTCCGTTTACAGGCTCTTACATTGTCTTTTTATGTGGTCCTGCCTGTATATTCATTACTCCTATATGAAGGGCACATGCATTTGGAGATGAAGGTTCACAGCGTAGAGTTCTCTGGGTAACAGCTGCTGTCGTCAGCTCATACCTGACTTGAATGAATCATCTGTACCATCAACCTCAGACAGCCTTTTCAGAAGTGCCCTACCCAAGAATACAAGATTTTGTAGTACTATATTAGGCAACCCTTAATCACCTAACACAAGAGGAAGCATGAAAGTCAACATCTGAAGCTCTTTACAGCTGAAATAATGCTTATGATACTCCTTTCAAAGTCTGGGCTTTAGAGCTTTTGTTACTCAATAGTTTAGCAATCTCAAAATTAAAAAACAATTACCCATCTCTAAAGAACATGCACAAATCTTTACACAGTTAGCATTTAAGTCACTTTACGTTCAAAAAACGCTGTGCAGGCAGGTTAGCGCCACAGCTAACGGTGGGCTATCATGAGTTAAGCAGATGCTCTTCTTCTGAGGGGCAAACCTGATACAGAAGAGGTGCTCAAGGTAGCAGAGTGAGGCAGCAGAAGCAAGCTCCTTTTCTTCTCTCAGTTCCTTCAGATCACAGTTCATTGCCCATGCACATCACCAAGTTCTCCTGAGTATGCAAGGCTCCTTTGCCTTCAAAAGTCCTTGAACTTCTGAGCGCCTTTTTTCTTAGGTGTCTAAAGAGAAATCCTATTTCCAACACAGTCCAAACACTTACTCAGAGACCACTGATAGATCATAAATTGTTTCAGATACCGAGGCATTGGGTCCTCTGCTAGGTAACCCCTTCTTTCTTTTTAACATAAAGACAAATTGCTTGTGCTGTCCAAAAGGAGATTTCAGTTTTAAATAAATTACTGATTCTTATTTCTATGCATTTTCAATTAAAAGCCAAGCCCAGTCAACCAACCTCAGCCAAGCCACACTATTATGTATTTAAATCTATGCTTACCTGCTTAGTCTGATCTCAGGCACGACTAAAAGGAGTTTTACAGGCACGTTGAAGTGCACAGCCAAAAGTTAAATAAATATAGACGCATAAAATAATGAGATGCATATTTCTGCTGCAAAGTTACACTAAACAAGCCAAACTCCTCCCTGAACAGAAATCCCATCAATTACTGACCTTGAAAGGTAGCCTCCTGGCTTCTCTATTTCTCTGTAAAACATCAAGAAACCTGATGAAATATATTTTATTTTTTTCCTTTTAAAGCAGAGGGAAGTTAGTACTTAATATTGTACTATAGAATTTGGAGCAAAACAAAGGGAGCAGTTAACTTGAAGTGATGTGACAGAGAAACCAGTTTGGGATGGTAGCATTACTCACAAATGAGGGACAACCTGGCAGAAAACACTTTCCTTCTTTCCTACAATTTTTAATTTGGCCAGAACAAGCAATAATCCATACTTCGCTGAGGACCGATTTAAAATGAGAAGCCTTGGCACTCTTTTGAATTTGGCACAGGAACTCTTTCACACTTTGGGAATAATCGGCACATTCCAGGAACTCTGAAAATGGATTTTCCACCAACCCTTTTAAAGTTATTCTGAAGTTTAAAAATTGGTTCAGAAAAATAATAAAAAAAGCAACATTACCTGTTTACCTCTCAGAGAATTAACTTTGAGGTTTTTGAGGAATATCTCAAGCACAAGCAGCTATTAGCCTTTCAGCAAAGTCAATGACAAATTTTCCTTCTACACCCCAAGGACTGACAGCTACATTCAGCTATAACAACTCCTAAATGCCTGTTGCCTAGATCTGTCTCACACGCTCGTGCCATTGTTAGCATCTGAACCTGCACAACGATCTTTGGGATGCGACAGCATTCATCTTTCCCTTGCACCCTTCTTTATCAGGGAAGATAACTTGTCATGGCTGGTGCATCACTGCTGTGCGGATGTCAAAACACTTGAGGCCAAGGCGAAGCAAGCAGAGAAGGCTGGAACAAAACCCGCTAAAGTCACTTGTCATTTCACTCTGAAGTAAACCACAGGCTCCACTCTCAAGGTGGTGTCTCCTAAAAAGTTGTACTTACCTCAAAACCATTTGGGGTAAAAATCTTTGTGTTTAAGACAGGTTAAACCCTACCATTCATGATGCCCCCTTAAAATGAAGTCCTCCAGCCTATTCTGTATTTTTTAAACTCACCTTCCAGCATTGCCTTCCCTCTATGCACACTACAGAAAGCTTTCAGAAATGCAATTTGTCTAGTACAAAATAAAACAATATGAACTGAATAATATGAACAATATAAACAAAACTCTGCATTTTTCTAGTACAGTATTCTAGGTGCACAAGAATATCCTGCTTTAAATGAGAAGAAGGAAGGGTGAGGAACCTTGAAAAACAGCTTAGGATCATGCTGGATCCAAGTATTATTTACTCCATTTTCCATTTCAAAGCAAACTTCGGCACTAAAAAACAGATTGTGTTTCAGATACTTAAAGCTTGCAGTGAGGCAACACATAACTGCTTATTCAATTATTTTGTAATTAGTTGGAGGCGCAACCATTTTCCCAAACAACATAGCTCAGTTTCTACCTACCCAAGCAATTCTTCTGCCATTTCTAACCACGTTTGTTTATATTGCACACAGCTTAGCCATGTTTGCATTGATGCATACTGGGAAAATCTGTTCAGCCATCCCTGAGGAGCACAGAAGGGAGGAGGAGAGGGGCAAGAGGAGGAGCAGAACAGGAAAGCACCCTGAGGCTATATGTGCTATAGATAGCAGACGGGTAACGCGCCTTGGCACACCACATTTCATGGAAGCTGCAGGAGAGCTGCCAGCCAAAATGGTTGTTGGGAGAAGAGGGTTAAAAAGTGTTCCGCTCTCTGCAAAACAGAACTCACCAACTTCATTGTGGAAAGATAATCAATGGAGGCCTCTAGAAAGACAAAAAAGGATCAGTTATCAGGGTTACAGACACTTGGTAAGGACATAGCTCTTCTTAAAGCAAGTTTCGCAGAAAATTCATTACTTGTACAGCTGAAAGTAAGTTTGGGTTGGGTATCCAGCGAATCCATTAAACGGTCTCATTAAGAATCAGTTTGTGTCACTGCAGACCTCCTCAGAGCAGATAACAGCATTATTATCAATGGTAATTTGCCAAAATCAGCATGTAATTCATTATCCTTCCCAATCCCTGCAAGTTTGTGGCGGGCAATATTGTGTAACAGAAAAAAAAAAAAAAAAAGGAGAAGAAAACAGATTTTGCCCATGACGAGGCACTTGTGTTGCACAGGATGAGCACGTCCTGCAGCATAGCTGGCAGAACCGGTGCTGGCACTCACTGTAGGCAGGCTGAGCCACCTTCTGCAATGAGCACGAATCCCACCCGAGGCTGTGCCTGGCTGCGTGGCAATGAATGGGCTGCAGATTTCGAGGGTGAGGTAATCGGAGCACAAGGCACCTTGTGTGTTATAACCAAGACAGGTTTTGCAGCCCCGATCAAACCCCGGGAGAGGCTGCTGAAAGTTTGTCCCACCCAAACCAGTTTTATACATCTTTTTGTACCAAGAGAAGGGAGAACGGAGAGTTTTCGTTCCCTTAAAAAAGAGCATGCTGCAACTTGTCACAGACAAAGAGCTTGGCGTTACACCTAGGGTGGGGACAGATGCGACCACACACGTTTCACACTCCTGCCCCATGTTTTCAAAAAGAGAATATTTTAAAGGCAGTACCTTTCAAAAAATAATCGAAGGGTGTCCCCCACATACACACCTTAATTGCTGTACTGGAAGAAAAAAAACTCAGCATCATATTTTGAGGCAGTTGAAAAGGAACTGGAGAGTAATGGAAGGCTGTCAGATAACTTTTGTTCACAAGCCAAGCCCACTTGCCACACCAGTTTGCATTTATACTGACTGCTAGGAAAAGTCTCTCTGTTTTCCCTTGGGGAAACTAAATTTTTTTTTTTTTTTTAATTAACGACTTTCAAGTCCTTTTGCATCATGCCATTCCTGCAACACCTGCACCAGCTATATGGGATTACAGTCAAACACAAATTTTGTTCCATTTCTTTTCCTCATATTATTAAAAGCCACACTTACGGGGATAGGAAAAAGACTTTGCTGCAGCTGTCCCTGTATTTTGAGCACGGCCTGCAGAGATCGGTCATGTGAAGCTGATCTCTTACCACCTCATCCATCCCACTCTCAAGGCCTTCTCCACAATTGCTTTCCCAAGGGTAAAGAATTTGGGACAGTAGCAAGCAACACTTAGGTCACTTGCATAGTAGATTTCTAATCTCAATAACTTTCTGAAAGTTGCTTGATCTTTCTGGACTAAGGCATATTTTGTTAGTATGAAGAAATTAAGAAATGTCAAATTGCATTAAAGCTCTTTTGTGTTTGTCCGACTACTTCTGATTGACTTCCAGTGGGGTAAATGAAGAAGGGTCAGAGTAACTTCATCCATGCACTGCCTGCAGAGAGTTCCCAGATGCAGAGAAGGAGAATCCATCCCCACTGTACTTTGTGATGTTTCTGTATCTTACACTTTCTCATTACAATATCCGCTAACAATGCCAGTGAAAGGCACTCTTTTAGACAAACACCAGGAACGAGGAATTTTCAAAATGGTATTTCACTACCGAAGTATACTTGTTCCAGAAAAAAAAAAATTTACACATGCACTGTCATACTCTAAAACCTCATCTGAATAGAAGGTTGTAAGAAAGCCAGAACTGTAGTAATATGGCTGAAGCTGCACACTTGCTCCAAATCACAGGTATGTCAATTTCCAATTTTTTCTGTCTTCTGTAAGATCAAATCAAAGGTATCCTCTTCAACCAGCACAGAATTTTTAGCTGCTTGTATTATGTCAGAGTTGCATAAACATTTAAACTACTGGGAAATTTGCCACTTTAATCAATCAAGTGAATAATCACAGACCTGTCAGATGACGTATGGAAAACCTCCCGTTCCCCTTTCACAACAGTTTTCTATGCATCAAGCAAGACACAAAATTAATGATCTTGAATATCAAAATAGTCGTCTTCAAGATGTTGAAGCTTTCATTTAAAGCCTCACAGCCACAAGACCCCTTTAAGATAAATGATTTTATATTAGCACTGAAGGAGTTAGAGATTTACCAAGTCAGTAAGAATTTATAACTTCTGCATTTTAATCATTCATAGCCACTGTATTTGATTTACCCCACAACTTCATCAGAAAAAGTTTTCAAGAATGAGTTATTCTCAATGTAAATCTCCAGCAATCCTCTGTCAATCATGTTAGTCCTTTCCCCGTTAGTTTTTCCTGCCTCCTGATTGAAATTACACAACCAGTTTAATTACTTCATTACTTAATTACTTCTCACTTTAAAAGGCTGTAAATATATGGAAAGCTAAACTGATACACAGCACTTCTCCATGGAATAGAGGAAACCATTATAAGCATCAGTATAGCTCGAGAAGATCAACTATAGTCATACTTTTTACTACCCTAACACTCTTACAAAGGAAAAAATATAAATATATGTAGAGGTCTGGAACGCTTCTACCAAAGGATATGTACACACACACACACAAGAAAGGGAAATAAACAACTCCATACTCAGATACAATATTTGCTTGCCACAAATTGTACATTCCCTCTGCTGTATTAGAATAACAACCTGTGGGAAGCTACCATTCCAGAAATTATGCCTTAAAAAGAAGTTTCAGTGTTGGACATTTGTTGGGAAGCTAAGCGTTTGATAGTTTTACTGGTGAGTTTTATTTTTTACTTATTTATTTATTAATTTTCAGTGTGTTGAGCAGCTCATTGTACCTTTGTTCAACTACAGGGAAAGAACTGTTTAGTTTACAGCATGGTTTTATATGCAAATTATATTCAGTAGACTCTCTACTCATCATAAGTGTCAACAGGAAAAAAAAAGCATGACAAATTTAAGACTGCTGAGATTTTTCATAAACTTTGAAGGAACACTGAAATTACAAAGCATGCCTAACTCACTGTAAAGCATTTTCTCTAAGCATGTGCCAAATGATGTATATTAAGGAATTTTTTTTTTTCCAAATCTACGATGACAATTTATGCTCCATTTTCCATCTCTAAATATTTGTGGCAATTAAAAAAGTCCTGTTTTCTGCATACAGTCAAACTTGCTGTTTATACAGTCAAACTTAATGTTTGTTTAGCTGTCCGAGAAACGAAGCTTGTTTGTACTCTGTGGAAACATTTCCACTAGACTTAGTAGCACTGGAGAAAAAGCAAGCTTTCACCCCCACACAAATCAAAATTCAGGAGGAAATTCAGAGTTCAAAATGAAGAGATATTTTACTGCCAATAGGGGAAAAGAAGTCTTAACAAATCAGCCAGCTGTTGCACTTACAACATCAAATAAAGAAATTGTGGAGCTTATTCTGCCCTTTATCAATAATGCATGGCTGCGCACAGACAATTTATAGCTGTTTTCCATCACTGGGTATTGTGTAGTACTAAATTAAGTCTACAAAATTCAAGGACAGTCCACCCACACAGCTACTGTAAGCCAGCCAGGCCACTTTGAATAAACATTTTAAAGGCATAAAGTGAGTTTTATTAGCATTCTGGGCCACAGTTCCTAGTGGACAAAGCAGGTCCTTTGAAAAAGTAAAAGTACATTTCGCAGAAGGAGAGATGAGTTACTCTTGTGTCACACGTGTAGAGAAATAGCAAAAAGGAATAAAAACCATACACATGCCAACAGCTCAAACCCTGAATATATTAAGATTAAATTAAAACATGAAGCAAGAGAATTTATTTTCTATACTAGAAATTGATTGTCAGTCTCAGAAAATCCTGCGAGGTGCTGATCTGGTCAGGTTCTGACAGCAAAAGAGCTAAAAACCAAAGATGGTTTTGATGGGTTTTGTTTACACTTAGGTAGCTCCAAAGATTAATGGACTTATTTTTAATCCTTCACAAATCATATAAATCAGAAAAGCACACACGAGGCTTTCATCAAGATAAAGAACTAGTTATCGTACTGAAATCACCTCAGCAACATTTATGGCACCAGTAAACAAGTGAGAGGTGGGGTCTCTCCACAGGCCAAATTAACCAAGAGATGGTATGCCACAAGTTGGTTGCTTTCGGGCAATCCCACCTCTTCCTACCACAGCAGTCCCAGCACCTGAATGCCTGAAACACAAGAAAGTATCAAGGAACTTGGCGTGCACGAGCTGGCCACCAGCTGCAAAAGGATGCAGATGCCAGGTCTGCACATAAAACAGTTTTACTCAGGCTGTGCTCTGGCCAATATGCAACCTGGGTCCTCCACCTGGGTCCTCCACCAGCTTGGTTTCAGGTGTGGAGTCAGGTGTAACCAGCCACTACATGGATGGCAGCACCACCAGGAGGTGGGTTTGGGCCATGCTTCCCAGCTTCCCTCTAAAAAATATTGGCGAGTATGAGGTTTGCAATAGCCTTTTTATAACCAGAGCACCACTCCAGGCAGAACCCTCCAGGTCTCTCTGGTAACTGGCATGACAAGATGACGTCCCTGCCTGGAAAACTGACTTTCATACAGCATGGGAAGGTGGAGAATGTAGCACAGCATGGCTGGGCAGCTTGGTGGCTTTGTGGCATATTTAAGCACAACCACAACTAAGAGCAGGAAGGATGCAAGAGAGAGGACTTAAGCCACATTTGTTGTAAGTTGGTCAAGTGGAAATATCTGGCCAAATAAAAAAAAACACGACTTCATTTATTGTGCAGGTGTGAAATAAAAAAAAGCCCACAATCCTGATCAGTGGTATTTGGATTTGTGGACACTTTTAATTTTCTAGTTACGGTGTATACCACTGTATAGCAAAGTAACTTCACTTACAGTAGGCGTGCTCTCTCAAAAATCAGATGCCCTTTGCAGATGCAAGTACCTTATGGAACTCTGAAACCAACAAATTGGTGTTTAAAACTCTGATTTAAGTGCTACAGTGAGCCCAGAAAATTCAGAAAGTGAAAAGCCAGACTTGACTAAATCTTCTCACTACATTGCTGTGCCAGGGCAACCAACCACCAGCCTTTGGTGAAGCTGCTTCACCCCTGTGAAAGCAGAATCTGTTTGCTCTGTCTTACAGGCAGAAACTCTCTCAGATGAAGATGTACTGAGATCTAGTCATGTTTTTTTTATAAAATCTTTTTTAAGTTTTGGATTTTTTTTTTTTGTTAAGATAAGCAGAAGCCCAAAAAAACTACAGCTTAAGACTTATCTAAGGAAAGCAACTGCTGGGTACTTGTATTTTAACCTGTTAAAGTGCAAGGTTTTCTTCAGAGGGTTCTTGGTGTTTTTTCCATTTAATAGGCTGAGATTCTGCTGTGAAAAGTGAAACTGCTGTTTTGAAGTCTGATGAAATTGTAGTAAAACCCTTGGCTAAATCAAGGTTACAGGACACATCTTTGAGAAAGCCAGTACAGCAACCTTTGCTTTATAAATGGAAATTAATAAGCTCGTTGCTCATCTCACATTGCCAAATCTGTGATCCAATTAGAAGCACACTGCTTTAATGACCTGCACAGGGATCACATTCAGTGAAGTTCAGAGACACACAAAATGCTCTTGGCCCCTCTCCATGAAGTAAGTGTGTCTCCTCAGAGGGATGCTGGCTTCGTAACAGGCAAAACGCAGTGAGATGGTCACGTTAGTATTTCAAAGTAGAATTTATTGGTACAAATGCAAAATCACTTTAGCACAGTGAAATGTTATTGTGTTACATGCAATTATGGGCACACGTGATCTTCAAACGCTGTATTTTATTAAGAGAAATTGAGCCCACTTCTCCAAAGACTTGCCAAATGAGTAGCCCTAGTGTACTGACATTTAATTTGTAGTACACGTCTACAGTGCTGGCTATTGTAATTAATGCCTGTACTTTCCTGTCCTCGGTAACACCAAGTTACAGCCCAGCACTACTCAAATGTATAGTGGGACAGTTTGCTATGCCACCTGGTGTAAGGATATGCGAAGAAATATATATACACACACATATATATATACACACATATATATACACATATATACATACACATACATATATACACATATATACATACACATACATATACACACATACATACATATACACACATATATACATATACATACATATATACACATATATACATATACATACATACATATTATATAAAACGAGGCGTACTTAAATTCAGAGCATCTGAGAAGCCCATCTCTTCATCGTGCTCCTATCCGTAGCCACAGCTTTGTGTCGAGAGCTGGCAGAGGAGCTGCCTTTACTGTCCATTTCTTAGTGACTGTACATGGTGCTCCCGTGCTCCCTGAGGAGCCACCGGCAGTCAGCAATCATCACTACTTTGGCTCCCCAACAGCAGATACAAGTCTGCTCTGGGTTTTCCAGCCTTTCTGCAATCATCCTCTTCCTCTCTGCCTGCATGCGTTTCCTTACAGCCTCCTCCCCTCTTCTCCCACCCTGTACTTTGCATGGCCACCCGTGCACCCCGCCAGTCATCCAGGCTGTGACTGCACCAATTATAGAATCATAGAATTGCCTAGGTTCGAAGGGACCTTTCAGATCATTGAGTCCAACCATCGACCTAACACTGATAAAACCCATCACTAAATCATATAGCTAAGCACCACCTCTACCCATCTTTTAAATACCTCCAGGGATGACGATTCCACCACTTCCCTGGGCAGCCTGTTCCAATGCTTGATAACACTTTCAGTGTAAAAAATGTTTCTAATATCTAATCCAAACCTCCCCTGGCGCAACTTGAGGCCATTTCCTCTTGTCCTTGACTGACACCTGCTGCAGAGCACCGGGCAGCCAGGTCTGGGGACCTGCGAGGGCAACCTGAGAGTGCCTCTATGCGTACATCCACATCTCCTTCACTTAGAAGCCCATGCTTGGCTGAGGGTGCCCACTTCTATGGCCAGGACATGGCTGTGGCACACAGCCACACAGGGAACTGGGACAAGCCTAGTCACAGTGATAGTAAGTTTCCTTATTTAGCCTTTTCTAAGCATTTCTCTTCCCTACCAGCTACAGCACTGCCTCAAGGCCCAGAAGCAGTCGTGGCTGCTTTCCCCCAGCTTCTGTTCAAAGCACTCCTTTGCCACCAGAAAAAACAAGATTCACCTACAAATGTTTTTCCCTGTGAAAAGGAGCTCCAGAAGAGCGAAAGCCCTGGTACACCCCAGTGAAGAACAGCATCCTGCAAGGCGGGACAGGCACCGCTCTGTGAGCAAGAGCCCAGGGCCTATTCGAAACGTGCTGGCGCGAGGTCTGCCGTGGAGGCGCAGGCAGGCTTCCCCGTCAGGTGCAGCTTAACACAGGCACTTCATTGCAGCACCCTCTGCCCCCTCTCTGAACTGAGTTTTGCGCAAGAGAGCCAAAGGGAGAGTCAGTGGAGTCAGGGTGCCTGCACGTACGCACACGCACGCACCCCATCTAAATGGCAAGTTCAGAGAGTAATGAAGAAAGGCAGGTGATCTGCTCTCCCATGCTTACTGAGTTTTGCGGTTCGGGAAGAACAGCTGGTGCCCCATCATCTTTGGGATGGCTACACTCAGTAGCCCTTTACCTGTCCCAACAGCTGTCGGCAATTCGAGGCCACATCTGTAAGCACAAGCTTTACTCCGCACTGAAAAACTGAACAAGCTGCTTGGTTTCGCTCTGATTAAAGCAGTGAAAGCAGCACAGGGCAGGAGTTTATCTGCAGTGAGCTGTCCTAAACAGTCGAAATGGCCAAGAGACTAAACCTTCGCTCTTCAAGAGGTGAGATCAGTTTTAGGTGTGTCTGATCTCTCATCCGAACCGGCAGCATGTTGTAGTGCACATAAGGTGGGCAGTGACAGACTCCAGAAGGAAATAAAAACAGGAGCCAGCTGCTACTTCCAACAGCAGCTGTCAAACCTGAGGGAATCTATGAGTCAGTCGTGAAGAGAGCCTTTACACAGGGATTACCCATCTGGATTTATTTTATTACAGGTTTAATTCAGGCCCTCCCTTTGGTCTTGCACTTAACCCAGTTTGTATCTTTGCACAACAACATTTCTATGTCGCCCTGTCCTGCTGGGACGCTTACACCGGGTCCCTGGTGACCAAAATGACTCTGCAGCGAGAGAATACCATGCTGTGCGCCAGGCATTGCACAGCCATACTCCCCACACCACCTCTACTCGGTGGCCAATCTACTGTGCTGCTGAGAAAAAGGAGCAGCAACACCCTAGTGCCGCGGACAATCCAGCTAAGGACCCAAAAGATGGGTACAAAATATGGGTAATTAATTAATTAATGAAAGACGGCAGCAGCAGCTCTAGTCAAAGCAGAATTGGTCACTTTTCTAGCCACAGTTGTGTTTAGCTTCTTACCCATGCTTTTCCTGGTGAAGAATTTGTCTCAGCCTGACATCCCATGGGGACTGAAAACTAAATCTTTTTACTACTAAAACATTATTAATACATAGATCAATGAGTAAGGCATTTTAATGGAAAGGTAAACAAGCACTTAAGAGTGCAGACTTGGTGATTTAGAAAAAGAAACCAAATCACTTCTTAATTGCATCAATTTTTACCTTACTGAAGTCAGTGAATTTACTCGTAACTAACAAGTACTGATAATTGGGTCTATTTTAAGACTTTTTTTTTTGTATGATTTTTTGTTTGTATGTTTATATGATTTATTACAGAGCAAGAGGTGGGGCAGGGACAGTCTGTGGGACCAGGACAGTCTGTGGGACCATGTCTGTTATCTTCCCTCTGCTGCCAGCAAAAGAAGTCACATCTTACCTTAAAAGATTTCAACAGAAGTTCCAGACCTCTTCTTTCCTTTAGGCCTTTATAAACATCAAAAGTAATGCAGAGGATTCAGCTAGTTTAACGCTTCAGCATTTGACAGCAAATTCAGGAACCTGAGAGTCATCCTACAAGAAAAGAAATGAAAAGCACCAATTAGTCATTGTACATGTTGGGCAACATAACACATGCTTAAAACCGCTGATGCCTGGTAGAGCCATGCTGGTAAACAATAATGAAATTACCAGTCACAAGTATGAAAGGCTAAGTAATTTTTTGCTTCCAAGGTGAAATGCACAAGCAATATTGTGGTTACAGCACCCTGGAAAGAAAGCATGCATCTTGCAACAGCTGTGTCACCCTGCACTGCCTTCCTAATTTAAGTCCTCTTTGTTTAAAGAACAGTCCATGTGAACGCACAGAAACAAAGCTCCAGGCATATCAGGATACACCAGCCACGCCGGTTGCTGAAATACAACAGGAATAGTCTGAACTGGGAAATGCAGCAGAAGCCCATGTGAGCTAAGCAGTAGCACTATATAAGCCAGGATGTTCGTGTACGTGAAAGACACATGGAAGTACTTTATAGATTGCAGTAAAAGGGGAGACATCTACAGACTACTTTGTCTCATTTCCCCGACTAGGCTTTTTTAAAAGTTCGCGTCTTCCAAGGACTCACATATACTCTCAGCCCTTACTGAGTAAGCTGAGTTCATGCCTGCGCCCCTAAGGCACGCAAGACAGCTCTTTTCCTCCACAGCAATTCAGCAAAGACGTTGTGTCACTGAGGTTTAGACGCTCGTTTTTCAACTCCAACTCACTTGGCATGTGTGATCCCCCCAAAGGAGCAAACTTCCCACAACCACAGGCTCACACGTACAGAGAATACACCGATCCTTGCACCAGGACATGCCGCCGCGCCACCACGTACGGGCACCACCCAAGTCACCTCCACCCTAAGGCCGTGCCGGTGTTGAATGGTTGCACAACTACACTGCTACAACATTTGACAGCTATGGAGGGATGGGACGGCAGAAGAGTTTATCTAAATCTAGCGTGGTTACTCAAGAGAATTTTGAAGGTTATTTTCAGGGGAAAAGACATTTCTTATCATCCAGGTTTTAATTAAGTACTTCCCTTAAAGCTTTGGTATGAACATGCAAGGCGATCGTTGTCCCAGTTTGTAAAACTACAGAGATGTGGGCTTAATGGAGTACAAGGAAATCATACCAGGTAAGAAATGAAGAGTTTTTATTATAAATTAATAAACAAACTAGCAGTGATCACATGTCACAGACCAATGTCTGTGGATGCGTAGGCATAAATATATATGCGCTTTTTTTTTCTAATCCTGTACTGTTCACAAATCCCTACAACAACCTCCTAAGGGTTAATTGTCTTCATAAACTAAAATAATAAGTAGCTTTTGAAGGGAAACTACAAAGGTCTGTCTGTGGGAGGAGGGGAGAGGAGATTAAGTGGGAGCCCTTAGACTCTGGAAAGATAAACCATAAATGCAACTTCTGTTCCAAAACCAGAAATCCAAAAGCCCCAAGCTTAGGTGAGCTTTAAAATAGTATTCAGTGTTCTTAAGTTACCCCACGGAAGTGGGAGTCAATTTCTTCTCTCCCCTAAGGCTTCCCAAAAACCTTTAGTTATACTTTTAGCTACTTATGTAAAATACAAACGTGCTTACACTGCATGTTAGCTACTCATGATACCCTAAAAATGCTTTTCTTGCATTTCAATGGGAGTGCATTCCAAGATGATTACAAGTATCTACATTTACATAGTATTAAAAACTGTCATGTATTAGGAAACTTGAGATGATAGAAAACAAATTATATCCTTGGAGCTGTATATTCACAGATAATAGGAAGTGCCACAATAATTGTATTTCTGTATAACCTCCTGTTCTACACTTTTGTATAAAGTGTTACAGCAGTTCCCTGTAAAAATTCTGAATATGGCAAGACTTTAGCCTTCGTCTTCAAGATGTTCAGTTGATAGTTACACATCCTGTGTGTTCAAGGATACAAAAACCCCTGACTTTCAAACTCCTACTACCATACCCAGCAAGTCGTGGCCCCCTGACATGGGGTCAAGATTGTTCAGGTATTTCTCATGGACGAATTCTGCTCCAGCACATTTCACCTTTGCATGTTGACCCACAACTAGCCTAAATTCTGTACCAGGTACTCTCTGTAATTCACCTGAAGGGAGTGTTTATGCTCACACCTGATTCTGATCAGTGTGAAAGCACAGTAATTCTGCAACACCAAAGGCCAGGACTAGGACATGGCTTGAGCTCCAAGATGAACTAGTGACAATTTTGTGGGAGTTGCTCCTCTGTCAGAGGACTGGACAAAAATCAGAAATCCTTTGGGAGCCAAGATTTATCACATACCTTACTGTTTTCCACACCAGATGGAAAGAATGCTTCAGTTTTGCTTTTTACCCCAAATACATCACAGCATACATGCATACACAATCATCTGACTCCAACCAAAACAAAAACACATTACACTGCACACCCATTTTTTCCCTTAAGGAGAGAATAAACCACACCTAACAGGTGTTAATAAGAACACCAAACATTAGAAAACATTTTGATACAATGGGGATTTAAAAAAATATATGTAACACCTTAAGCAAAATTTGAATTTGTATAAAATGGGTTTATATATCTCATATCAGGATGTAATTTTCTTCTAAACTGCCTCGCAAATGGCAATCTAAATTAATTCCCAGGCAGAAAACTGACTCAGTGATTAGCATAACTGAGTGCTAAGTAGAAGGAAAGAAAAGCAGAAATGAAAACAGAGTAGAACAGTTAAGCAGTGATATTGCTTATATAAAGGGAGCACATTTGCTGATAAAGTTGTCATTTCTACAGAAAGCTTTAACCTTGATAACATTTTACATTTAAACAAAGCTTGCTATGCAACAGGTATTTCTTAAATTCCCAAAGACATGGTTTCACCAATTTTTCACGGAAAGTCTACGTACTTCACAGCATACCTTAGCTTGACAAGTTCTCCACAGGCGAGTAGGACACGTATTCCATCTTTTCTCCTTTTCCATTTTAATATTGTTCAACACCTCCTCCCACATACCCCTCCAACACACACACATCCCTTCAGCAGACAGCAGCCAGATTCACTTATCTAAAGAGGAATTTATGCTGGTCTGAAAAAACACCAGCCCCCTCATCTGCGAGGACATGCCTGGATAACTTATTGAGATATGCCTCAGATGTTGTGTCAGACACTTCAAAGTCAGTTAAAGATGCCCTGCATAGCACCAGAAGGGTAGTTACATTCTTGCTGGGAAGGAGGCATTATTTTAAAATAAATTTGAAAGTAACATTTCCAGTGGTAAAGACACTATTTCCCCATGAATACATGATAAATTCTTGGACAGAAAGCCTTTAAGTAGTCAAAAGCAATATTCAATCTTGGTAGACTTCACTGGCGTAAGTTCTAAAAATTGCTAAAGGAAATAGCTAAGGCTATGTCTGCATGGCACAAAGCACCATGCTAATTAATGCTGCAGAGACACTAATTAATCTGGGCAGGGCGCCACAGTAACATGACTACTCTGCTGCCTGGGGAATCTCCCCATGCCGATGTATCGATGTATCGTGCCATTTAGTCACCACCACACCCCCCCCCTCAACCCTCAAACATTCCCTTTCACATTAAAAAGAAGTGTCTTACACCAAAGATAAATTCCCCATGGAGGGGTGCTTCCTCTCAGAAGCTGTCATACAGCCCCTTTTTATTCACGTCTTTGACCTACAGCAGACAATACCAAGTTGTACATTGCACCAATTCTTAACAAACAGTAAAATAATCGAATAGTATTACTGAGGATCCTTGGCTGCCAGGAGAAAGAACATGAGAGGGTGCTTCTATGGAAAGTCTCCTTGGCCACAGCAGAGAAGGTCCAGGACAGCACTCAGAGGAGCTATGTGTAATGACAATGCTGATTGCCTGCCAGTCACCTGCAGCAGTTCACCCCACAACGTTTTAATTTCTCGGCTGGTCTCAAAACAGAGCAAGGAGAGACCCTGTAGTGCTAGTGTAAATGTTTGCGAGTTAGTAGGTTCTAAATAGCAGATAATGATGTGGTTATTAGCACATTAAAAAAAAAGTTAAATTGTTGCCAAAGCAACTCTCCTTTCAACATTCTGGTGATAAAACAAGTCTTGGGCTAAAGCCAGAACACCTTATCTGCTGTACCTGATGCCACCTCTTGGTACAGAGACCAGCTCTTCACGTACTGCAAGTGGACTTTGAGCTTCTTGTGACTTCTTAAAACACACGCCATAAGGAATACTGTACTCAGCAGTAGCTTGAAGTGCCTGTGCGAATAGGAACTGATTTTTGAGCAGCAAGAGAACAAGAGAGAAGGGGAAGATCTGACATCCAATACAACCTGCAGCAGAACATAGCCTTGTAGCCTGCCCAGCAACACAGCATGGAAAGACACAGAAGGGTCATTCACTACAGCACAAATAAGCCAAAGTCAGGGAAAAGCGGTTTACTGCCAGGCAGAACGGACAACTTCAGAGTCTGAACAGCCTCTTTCCAGTCCCCTCTTCCTCCTCCTCACCAATCCACACGTAAAAATGAGGCATTTCCAAGACAATCCTGTTCATAGGGCCCCTCTCAAGAAACGCAGACCTTCTGCAAAGCACAGCCCTATGAATTTATGCATGAGTTACTTTAGCGAGGGGACTCACATTGCTGGTAAATGGAATACACCAGCTCAGTTAGAACCTGGCGGGCAAGGCTGGCTTCTCACATTTCAGTCCCTTTGCACAAGCAGAGGAAGGGCAGCTTCACCTTGGTCCAGGGTTTGCGCTACAGGTGTCAGAAACCAGTGACTGGTTTCAACAAGTAGGCTGTTTCTTGTGGCAAAAGCACAGGGACGACAGTTAGTCTAGTATGAAGTGTGCTGCATTGAGACAGGAAGAAACCACATCGAATAAACAGCATCAAAACCTTCCCTGAGCCTTCCATGCTCTCATCAGAGTGGACAATTACTCAGATAAGTCATCACAGATGAATACAAATCCTAGACCGCTGTAAAAAGCATAATCATTCATTTACAATTAATTTACAATAAATTAAATCACATTTGATAAGCAGACGTTAAAAGAAGCAATTCTCACACTCAAAGTATGTCAGTTCATGAAAAAATGGAGAGGTGTCATAAAAGACACATTTGCTAACCAATCGCTTTCAAAAACAGTAAGACTTTCTTACAGGCATCTGGTACACATTTAAGTTTGAGACTGAATAAAAAAAGCTGTCCACTTCAAAAGTTTTTTTTTTTTTTTTTTTACCCAAGGACTGAGCGTGAGTTGTACACCATAAAAGTGACAATTTCGGTAAACACTTCAGTTTCCCACCAACAAAAGCTGGTCAAGATTGTAACAAAACAGTAAAACCCAACAAGCCATACAAACAGATGTGGTGAATCTTAACAATTTTAGCTGTCAAGTCAGGGGAGACTGACTCATTCACTGTACTCTCAGAGGCCAGACACATGTCCCATTCCCTCCTCCAGTACCTTCCCAATACAAACTGTGGAGTTCACCATAGGCCTTCTGAAGCTATCTTTGTCTGGTAGGACAAACACTGCTGTGACCCAGCCACCACTGCAATGGAGATCTTCAGAGGACAGACAGCAATCTGAGCTGTAACCAGAAACAGGCAAATCAAAAGAAACGTCACAAATATCCACTCTTAACAACTGAAGCTGCTGCCATAGATGGAACTTCACTGACAGTGCTAGCGCTCACCTAGTGCTTTCTTTTATCCTATCTGCAGGCAAATCACTGCTCATGGACTTCATCCCCCATCTACCGGGGACTCACGTCCAAAGAATAGGAGGACGTAAAGTCATTAGCACACCCAAGTTTTGTTCGTGGGCAATTTTTTCCCTTCTTTTTCACATGTCCCCTTCTGCAGGCAGACGTAATCCTTTGTTGTCTGTCTACAAGACTAAACTACCAAAACTCAGCCCAGATTTAAAAACAGAATGTATTTCCTAGGGCCCTAGAGGAGGATGGGCTTTACAAGGCCAGTTTAGTTGAGATGTTTGATGTTAGGCAAGCAATGGAGGGAGAATGGGGTGTCACAACTGAAGCACTGGTGTGAAGTTACCTAAAAGTGGTTCAAGAAAGAAGGAAAACTGGGAAGACCCTCAGCTACAGATCATCTTCATTTAACTTTTCTCAATACACCAGTTATATCCTGTTCCCTTATCCAGTTGTATCCTTTGCTTGTTCACATTACCATATCACGAAGCACCTCTGACAAGCAACAACACACATGATAAATCTGTGCTTGCTTCCTTAAAGAAAGGAGAGATTAGGAAAGGGCATGAAGGTCATTCTTTTGTCATTCAGCGAAAAGGAACTGGGAAGGTGGAGAATGAAACTGAAAGGGACCATAAAGCACTATCTTGCTTGGCGGGTGCCTAGGTCAGATGGCCTCTCACCTGCCTGTGGGACACAGGCACAGGGACACAGGCTGCTCTTGGTGAGAGACACCTGCTTACTCCTCTGGCTCCAGTCAAGCTGGGCAAGCAGAAGGAAGGAGGGGAAGGGGCCTGCCAGCTGTTAAAAGGCAGAAGACATTTTACTAAGTAATCCTACCCTTCAAAATTAAGTTAAAGATACAGACCTGATTGCCATTATCTCCAGAAAGAGTAGCTCAGAAACACTAGTAACCTTGACGAACCACAAAAATTCTTAATTGCTAGATTTCAAGTGACAAAAGCAAACCTCTGCAAAAACCCTGCTCTTCCTTTGTGCTATTTCCCCATCCTCATAGAAAATTAAAACATTCCCCAGCTGTCAAGCATCACTATCTATCTTCATGGCTGTAACACAGCTACAGCTAACAACAATGAAACAGGCAGTTGATCTGTTCTAGAACTACGCCAAGAACGTGCATCTTAGAGAATCCAGATCCCTCACGTATTTATCTCTGTATCTAGGCCTGGATGCCAAAGATCCCCTTATTTTGGGACAGGCCACATCCTGAGACTTCGAGGTGGCAGGAAAAAATACAAGAGGGCTCACATCCTCCTCGGGCACCTAGGCAAACCTTGGACCAGGCCCCTTGGCTTTGCAGCTCAGGCTTTCCATGTGTGTGCTGCCTAGCTGCCTTTGGGATTTTCAAACTGATCTTACCATCATCTCCCCAGTGATACTCTAAAGCTTATATTCCTAAGGGATGGGATTTTTGGAAGGGCTATGGTAGACCAACCTCCAAAATAGAGCACTGTTTGAGAATAACCCTCAACGCCCACCACACACTCCTGTAATAGCTCTGAGAAATTTTCGGTACTGAACCAAGATGAGAATAAGCCTCTGTCCCATTTTTAGCCTAAAGCTTTGAAAACGCTATGAACTGATGAACCCCAAGCTGCACAGTGCTATTGGGTGGTATGCTCCCCGCTACAGCAGGCTACGACATGAGGGATCCTCAAAAGTGTAAACATAGTCACATACCACTGCGGGCCACTGTCATGGCAATGCTGTTCCCCTTCCCCTTGTGCAAATGGAAAAAAAGGAAAAAAAAAGAAATACGATAGCTGCCTCATCAGATGTTCTGAATCAATGACTTGAACATGAAAAGCTAAAAAAGTCATTCTGAATTTACCTCCTGTGAAGAAAACTAATTCAGAATAAGCACTGTATGTCCTTACACCTTCAAGAACATGATGTTCTAGACACGGCAATTCACTTTGGATGAAGGATGGTAGACAAAAAAACGAGCATTTCCAGGGATTCAGTGACTGGGAAAATTAAGCAAACAACCATGTGGCCTCCAACAGAAAGGACAGATTATTCTCCAGAGTCCCACGACTAGCTCTTAAGAGAACAGCTTTCCCCAATTTAATTTCATTTCCCCATTTCATTTCGAGTAGTAACTCAAAGACATTTGTCTGTGTCCCTCAGAAATGAAGCAGGGGAGTAGCTGGTCCTAGCATAAGCAAGGAAGACTAGGAAGGGAAGCACAAGCACAAGACATGCGGTGCTGGTTAGGCTGTTCTTCTCTGTCGAAATTTTTATCATGGACAGCATATTGAGCAGTGGCACAGATTAGAAACTCCACAAAAGAATGCATGCACAAATGGCAATATTCCTGTCCCTTCAGCCAAAACGTAACTAGGGAGAACTGTCATTATAATAATAGTAGTCTATATATAAATAAAGATACCCACAAATGCAGAAAAAAACATATATACACACATACACAAACTAAATACCGGATTTTCGGGCTGCAGCTCACAGACATTAAGGTTGTAATCTAACAACTTGATATCTCAAACTATACTGGGGGAAAACACACATGTGAACTGTGTGATTTTCAACATATGTTTCCCCCGAACAACCAAAAGTATAATAGAAAACTACAAAAATTCCCCATAATGGGGGGGGACCGCCCATAAAACACGAAGGTCACAGAGCAAAGCCTCCGACCCCACAGCCGATTCCGCCTGAGAAGTCACAGGCGCCTGAAAAGCCTCAGGCTCCCCTTTGCAGGCGCAGCCAGCAGAAGGCAGGGGAAGGAGAGGACGAGGTAGAAGAGCAGATGGAAAAGCCAGGGCAAGCTTTGCAACACTGCTTTATCGTGTCAGTGTGAAGGCCCATCATGCTGGCAGGGACTCAGGGTCACCGCGGATGAAAAAAAAAAATTGCCAACTTAAATCGTTGTCTCGCCACAGCTTCTGTCCAGCAGGCTTCTGGTTTGTGCGGGGCTGCCCGGGTTGTTGCTGCAGTTTGCAAACAGTTTGTCCACCAGAAAGATAGGAACGGAGAGATACACACACACACACAAACAACACGCTCACACACTCTCTGAAATACTTCCCCGACATTAAGTACCGCCATTCAAAAAACAAATCACCACTTCAAGCCACAAGTACTCTCCCATTTAGATGTATTTTAAATAGCCCGTTAGATTGTAACACAGAAACCAACTCGGTGACACAAGCCAGATCAGATTTCCTTATTTCACAACAGAAAAAAAAAAGACTAAACTTACAGGGCTGTTACTCCACCGTTTCTCTCTAGCACACCGTACATCATTGAACTGCAATGCCTGAAACAGTAACTTGACCTCTCTGGGAAGGTGGGCGGTATTATACAAGCTGAAACATCAGAAACATGCATAATTACGCTGGGTATTTGCCACACATTCTTTCATCCGTGAACAAATATGAATGGAAAAGTCACACTGACACTCCAGGCTTAGATTATGTTCAAACCATCAATTAAGAAGATTTTTCCTGAGGCCCTGAGAGAACAAAATTTTTTAGGGCAGGAGAAATTTTCTTTGGACTTAAGCTGTGCATATGTTACAAAGACACAATGACAGCTCAAAGCCAAGACAACAGTGGCCTACACCAGGGATTTTCAGCTTTCTTGCCCACCACCGACAACTCAGTCACTTTGTTCTCCTCCAGCCCCATGCACCCATTGATGCAGTACTGCCAAGGATGCCTGCCAGGGCACCGGCTGCATCCCGACACTAATCATCCATCCGTTCCTCTTACACACCTGTGCAGCGCCTGCCTGCTCCTCAGCACAACCATGCACCTCTGTCACAGCAAGGACCTTTATCAGAAGCAGTCCATCCATAGGGCTGGTTGGGATGAAAACACTACTGGAAGCACAAATGGGGTAGGTGAATGAAGAGAAGGCACCATGGTTGCTCCTGGCTGCACCAGCAACCACAGGTCACATCACAGCTACTTGTGCTTATGGCAATATCCCCTTCACACCAGGCATAGAGAGTGCCCTCTGTGTGTAGCCTTCTCCTCCCTTCAAGGAAAGCAGCATTCACCTCTTGAGTTCTGGGTGGCAGAACCAGAAGACAATGAAACACCGCAAGCCAATATTCACAGCTGGAGCCTAGTGAGATACACAACACTTTCAGAACTTTTAAGGCTAGAAGACAACACAAAACGCATTATTTTCTTAACAGGGAGAAAAATGCAGTTCCCAAAGACAGAAGAACTGTGTACAGGTGTCTAACTACAATCTTCTCCTGTTACATTAAGTTCTCCTATTCCTGAATCTCAAGACCTAGCCACACTCCTGACCAAGTGAGATGCAGCAACATCTATAGTTGCTGTGATCCTCATTGGCCCTCAACTTATTTTGATATCAACATCCACATGTTGCTGTTCTAGTCAACTAACTTGCCCGTCCTCTTTCCACAGTGAAACGCTTCCTGTGTTCTTGATTCAGCCCATTTAATTCCTGGTGCTCACCGCAAATAGATGTGGAATACACAGTATTTATTTCAGCTAATTCCCCGTGCAGGGGGGACAATGCATACACCTGGAACACTGTTCCAGCAAAGAGACATGTATTATTCTAGAGTAATTCTGGTTTTCACTTCAAGCAGCCCAGCTCTCCCTCTTTCTCTTCCCCTTTGTTTTATACTTCCAAAACCTTTGAAGGTTGTAGCAATGCACATAGTGAAGTACCTCTTGATATATGCAAGTCAGATTTTGCAGTTCCCAAGATCTGTGTTTTCCCTTTATGCAGAATAACCATGTATGTCAGGGAACATGAACTCCCACAATGACCACATAGAAGAAAAGTAAAAACTGAAGAGCAAAGTTTTTCCACGTGTATCTGAAATCTCAAGATATGAAAATCGGTCAGTGTAAAGTTGTTAAGACAATATAAGCAGAACTTACTGGAGATTTCTTTTGCTAGTTTTAAACCTGCTTTTGCAAATAGTTGTTTATTCAGAGGTTAAACCCTGAGTACTTTCTTACAGACTTCTGAAAACTACAGGCAGATTTATTTTGAAGTTTCTCTTCCATATAAACTAAATAAATCAATTAAAAGATGACAGAGCAACCCTAAAGTATCCATTCAGAATTTCTGATCTCCATGATGAAAATACTTTAAGGCAAACAAAAGTGGTTTGTGGCCAAAAGAAAGGAAAATTGACGTGCATTTCAGCACAGAAACTGCTACAGAGCAAAGATCTGAGTTTGCATCAAATCCTGGTTGGAATAATTTAATTGCCAGTATATCAGAGCAGTAATTTCTCAGGTCTTTTCCAGTATTCACTTTCCAGTAAATATGAGAAGGGAAACGTCAACATTCTAGTTTAAAGATTCCAATTTAGAAGTGGTTTGATTACAACCTTCCCCAAGTCACTCTCCTGGGAAAGAGTTGCTAGAGCACAGAGCTAATTAGGGCTTGTCAGTTAAGCTCCTTCTCCTGCTTTGTTCAGAAAACTTAGACAAATGGCTTATCCACAGACAGACCTGGGGGCCTTTCACAAATATTTTGTATTCCACTGCAAGCTTAGGCACATTACATAAACATCTGGAGCACCCCCTAAAAATGTGAACGCCTCCCCCTCTGCCCTGAAGTGAGTGTCTTCATGACACTATTTCATCAGCAGTGACAGAAAGAAAACAATATTGTAGAGGGCTTCGATCCAAAAATAATGTTATCTACAGCTTATCTATACATACGAGAGGATTTGGGGGGAAAAAGGGAGGAGGGAAAATTCAGGTGCATAGACAAGTTTTCCAGTGCTCCTTATCTTTCTGAGAGAAAGAAAGTGCCTTGTATCATTAATACTAAGAGGCTGTTTCCAGAGGAGCTGGAGCCCCAGACTGCTCTGGGGGAAAATGGCAGTGAGAATCAGGTACGTTTGTCTTTTCCCTGGAGTTGCAGTCCGGTTTGGAAGTGTTTTGGGCATCCAGAAGCTAGGACAAGTCATCCTGGTGTACCCTGGTACCACCACAGACTGATAGCGCAGAGAAAAACACAGTCGCTGTACGAAATACGGGCATCTACAAGAGCTCCCAGCTGTGCTGACCATGCCAAGGCCCATAATTAATAAACCAGTAGCTCACAACGCAGTACATACTTTAATACCGCATTTCACAGCGCAGCTGGATTGGAGCCAAGGAGCTACTTGCTGTGGGATCCAAGCTGTAGGGAGGGAAAGGCTCATGGTCCTCTCTGTGACGCTTTCCCCAAAATCCTAAAATAGCAATGTCAGCACCTTCAGCTTAGCTGCAATTCTACAGGCATCTCTGCAGTCTATCACGGCTAACAACAGGGCATTTTTTTTTTTAAGGTATTTGTTTATTTTTTGAACATGCAGAGAAGCTGTACCTTACTGTACATTTCAGCAACTGCAGCTTAGTCACCTCAAAACATTCCCTTTACAAAACCAGGGAAACAAAATCTTCCTCTTCACTGTTACTCCACAGGAGAGCACTGAAGGCTTCTGCTGAGACAAAGGCAGTAGCAGACAACCGGTGTTATAAACTATCATTCACATTTTATTCCAGTGAGTAATAATTATGTGGTTTATAAATACACAAAATCCACGCATATGTTAAACATGAAAGAAACCGTCCTCAAGAGCTGGATGCTCCGAGATCACATTTCAAAGCAAGGCAGTATCATTCTGTTAATCTTTTGGGAAAACCAGCATGGATATTCTGCTTCAGTGTGATTAACGCAGGAATTCAAGCCTCTCCATTGTGACCTTCCACAGAAACCTCGGGGGTCAAGAGTAGCAGCTTGTATGTGTCATGCTACAATGCTAATGTATCTGTAGCATCAACAAAAGCCTTCTGCAACAATAGGACCAACAAGTTTCGGGGGGGAAGGGGGAGTATACACTCTAAGACTGACACAAAACATCTTCCGTGCAACCATAAGTGAAAAATTGTTCTTCTACAGGTTGGTGCAGAAATTTAATTTTTGGTATGCAGTTGGAAAAGAGGTTACAGATTTACTTCCATGTTTTGTTGTCAACCCTGTCAAAACAGCAACAAATAAAAGACTGCTTTCTTTGAGCAACAGTTAACGAACAAAATGAAGCAGGGAGAAAAGCTACTTCTTGCTCTGACAGTGGAGCGCTAAGCAGAGAGAGGTAGGGTTTGGGTGAAAGGAGCTGGGTTTTTTTTCCCCTCCTTAAGCCACATCACAGTGAATCCTTGGCGAAACCTGATGAGCACAAGCAAACCCGCAGTGACCACAGTGGTTCTTGCCCTTCATACCAAAGCAGCCGTGCCCTCCTTCCCCAGCACCCCTCGGTAGAGCAACCGACCAGGACTGGGCCAGGGGAAGGGACCAAGTGGGCAGGTGAGGAGGCAACAGCAACCACCCTGCCCTGTCCTGCGAAGGCCTCGGGCTCCATGAGAACTGCCAGTGAAAATTTAAACTGAATCCCCGCTCAGCGTGCTTGGTATAAATAGCCTCAGGGTGGCCAGCATCAAGCCCTGAAAAGACATCATCGGATGAGGTTTTTTTCTCCTCATTCTTACCCTTTGCAATCTGAGAAGAGGGAAAGAGGACACCAGCTAGCAAGAAGGCTGCTAATTAATTCCTCCTCACCTGGGCACTGCAAAGCTTCTAGCTGCAAATTACCTTCCTATCTAGGAACAGGCACTTGATAGCATTTTAAGAAAGAGGCTTGATTCGTTCTGAAAAATGCCATTAAAAGAGACACAACTGTCTTACAAGATCAGTTTGTAACATTTTCTTTCCCCTATCCACAGCAAGGAAAGGTGAAAGAATAACAGCATCACTCTTGCCTGCAGTATTTCAAGCCTGGTTAATTTCCAGAGCACCAATTTACATTGCATAGTGATTTTGATGGGAGGTCAGCATGCCACAGGCATAGATGCTTTCCAAAAGGATGACTCTACATGAGGAAGAGTCCTTGCATCATCTCTTAGCTGAACAAGTTTTCCTGAAATAAACTATCTCTGAAAAAGTTGCCAGAGAGTAGAAATGTCTCACTGTAAGGGCAGGAGCAGGATGCAGTTGCCAGTTTAAGACACTGGCAGCTAAAACATTTTAAAGCTAAGGAAGCAGGACTCTGTTGTCTTAGGTGCTCAGTTAACCTGGATAAAAGGCTATAAAAAGCTCTTTGGAAATAGCACTAAGACAAGAGGTGAGTCAGACAGAAGGAATAATGGAAAAACACCAACGGATCCCACAAAAAGAGATTTCTTTAACGCTGAGGATCTCAAGCTTTCTGTGACCAGCAGTAGTTTGTTTGCCTAGCAAGGCTGCTGTGTTAGTACTATCACAATACAAAGACAAGAAGTCCTAACCGCAAGAGTTAAACTCCTGGCTGTTAGCAGGCAAATACAGCCTTAAGTCAAGTATCATCCGAAACACCTGCAGCTCAGCTGTAGCCTTTTGGAGTGACAAAGGGACATCACAATCATTAAAACTCTGAAGAACAAATCCACCTGCAATCACAAAGACTCATTAATCCAAACAACTTTCATCCTTCTTACTCTATTTATGACTGTGATGTCCCTCATTTTAGCTAGGACACAAAGCATGCAGTTATTTAAATTAATGTTTGGGGGGTTTTGATGAGGCTGGACAAGCTATAAACTCGTGCAACACCCAAAGTAGCTCTAATCTCATTACCTTTTTCCAGTTATGCTTAAATGCTCCCAGCGCTATTTCTCTTTGCCCTGCTTCTACCCAGGGCAAAATGGGAACCCTCTTCACACTGCATGGGTTTAAGTGAACAACAGGCCAACTGGGCAAACGCAGGCAATGGAAAGGATTTTTTCCACTGCGTTATCACCTCCTAGGCACACAGAGTGCATGTTGAATACGCAGCAAATGTGCAGCCCAGACAGCTGTGTTTTCACACATCAATTTTGCATCCTTTTGTCCCCATGCTGAAACTGCTTTTCTTTCTACCCACCCAGCAATCTTAGCTACATTTTTTCCCCCTGAAAAAAAAAAAAAAAAAGGATTATAGTTTCTGGTCTTACCACAGCACACAAAATTTCATTGAAATCTGAGAAGCAAGAATGTTGTACTTGGTTTGAATCTGAAGACACCTGCAGTTCAATCTCAGGTGTGCAATTCGGGGCCAACAGCAAAAGAATGGAAATGTCAAGGACCAGACACTTTCTTAAACATACCAGATTTTGCTCTAGGCAAACAATGGGAATGCTGTTTGTTTTGAGTTTTTTTTCTTTTTAAAGCAGAAATCCTCCACTGTAAGATACACCACTGTAGGTTAATTAGTTCCTGCATACAAGCTCCTCTCAGGTGAACTGACTGGCTTCAAGCCTTTCTTTGGGCAGGTAACTTGGAAGAGGTCAGCAGAGGACCCTGAAGATGCAGCCAGGCTGGATCAGGAATGCTGGTGGCCCGAACCCAGACAGGGTAAGCAGGAATTACGCAGCTATCCTCTATCCTCTGGGTGACTACTGAGCATTTCACACCAACACTATCAGATCACTACGGAGAACAAAATGTGTAGGGACACATTTCCTACTAAACCCTGTTTCTCCTTCTCAAAAGCAGTAAAACGCCCTTTTTAGAGTGTAAATGTGAGGGCGAGTCCTTCCCTGCTTGGCATAAACACACTTGTGCACATTCCTTCCTTTTATAGTACATGTCTACTTGGCATCACAAGCTGTTGTGGGATGACTCAGTTTATTACTGATTAACAGCTCACTTCAAGCCTTTTCTGTGTGCTTCCACACTGCTCTGTATCAGTCAGGCATCCTCACACCATCAGTTTCTTACGACTTTGCCCTCAGGTGTACCAGACAAATACTAACTCAATAGCCCAGAGCTCACCATGGACCAGCAATCTTCTTCCCCCCTCTCCAGAACACAAACCCCACCTGCTCACAACTATGCAGTCCTGCAGCACAAGCCTTTCCCATCCACAAAAGCTCTGCAGGCAGCAGAGCAGGGCTGTGGTCTTGCTGCCATCCCAGGTTTCCGTGCAAGAAGAGACTAACCTGTGAGTCAAGAAGAGGTATCCGTCCTGTCAAGGGAAGGCTCTGCCCACTCAAGTACCTGCACATACCTGATAGATACCAGCAGATGGTAGATAGCTGGACCACCATGCAGTATATCATCCATTAGCTTCTGGAGAGTAGGGCCTGGCCCTCCTGCACAGAAAGGTGGAGGGGGAAGCAGGTGTGTATGGGGAGGGGAGTAACTTCAGGGTGACTAACAAACATGGTGCTTCAAATCAGGGACCACGGGAAAAACAAGGTACTCCAGTGTCTTTCACCCAAGGAAAATGTTTTGGTTTTGGTTGTTTTTTTTTTTTAAGAAAAAAAATAATCCCCCTTTTCCTGTATATTGAAGACAAGGTGTCAGTCCTTCATAAATACTGGGACTGCTGTCTCAGATGGTCACCCAGAGCCACGTCCTGACATGGACAAAAGGCAGCACACACCCCCAGCAAGCTTTGCTGTAACAGCAGCTGAAAGGTGATGTTATCCAACCAGTACCTTACTGCCTCCCACCCTGACCCCCACAATCGACAGACCTTCTCCCCTGCCACCAGCCGGAGTCTCAAAGGCAGCTGAGGTCCACAACCCAGTAGCTTCGTTTGCCCCAGCACACAGCCTCTAACCAAAGACCCACCTCCATCTGTGCCTGCAGCTCCTGCTTCTCCCATCAGCCCTGCCGTCCGCACGGGCATGTACACACCTGCCCCTACAGCAACACCCTACCTGCCTCCCCTGGGGAACGAGGGAATCCCAAGCACAGGACACCACCCCTTATCTCACTCTTCTCCCACAGCGTAGTATTTCCAACGAAATATCTACAAACACACACACAAGATGTGCACGCTGCAAAGTCCTACCCAGGGGTCTTACCCTACTGCATATTTGCATGGCCCAATGAGTGCTCCTAAGCCCTGCCCTTGGCAGGAGCCCCAAGAGGAGCGTAGGGGTGAAGTCACATCTTCATGGCCTCACAAAGTCTCCAAAGGCCAAGGCAGAGCCAAGCAACACGCAGCCGCCTTTCAGAAATGGAGGCAAAGAGACAAGTCGCTGCCAACACTGGAAGCTTCTTTGCTGGTTTAAGAGTTGTATCAGGAGATAAGCTAAACGACCACCTTCTGCCCATCTGCATGCAACTACTGGCACACCTGGTCTGATTTCCAAATATGATCTCTAACAGTCCATGCAGGCTGCTCTATGAAATCAGTCATGCCAATCCCAAGCCAGAAATCACTCCTGTGTCAGGAGCACTGGTACTCCCTACACGTATCAGACAATATTTACATCCACGTCAAACCTGCAGTTTGGCAAAAAAAGTTAATTCATCCAAGAGCGCTTTGATCCTCTGACAAATCATTTCCTCATTCAAGTTGAAACAACACAAAGGACTTTGGACACCAACCAGCTGTCACCCTTGTGTTGTGAGCTGGCACTAAATCCCACACAGCCAGAGAGGAAAGATTTAGGTGGTGGGAAGGGAGCAAATGGTCCGTTTGCATTCACAGCATGCAAGAAGTTCCTTCTGGAGAAGCAATTCCTTCTCTTGCTACCTATCTGATGCAAGCTGACAGAATGGGGATCCACCAAAACTCACAAACAGGAAAGCAGCTGCAGGTCACATCGACAGCGCTGAAGTATAGGAAAACCTGCTGGATGTACTACAGCCAGGGGGTTGAGAGGAGGTGGCTTTTCTTTGCTTTGCTCTCCAAAGGATGCTTACACACTGACAGATCTCCAAATGCAATGACCCCTTTGCGACCTTTGGGGCTCAGCCGAGTGAGAGAGAGAAACAAGAAGTGAGCTTAACAAAGATCTGAAACAGCAGTTGGGAGAAGTGGAGGCAGAGCTGAGGTTTAATAGCCACCTCCTTTTGTCCTGTTTAAAATGAAGCATTCACACACTTACAACCTAAAGGAAAAAAAAAACACCACACCAAAAAAACCCTGATGCTAGCAGACTGCTTTCAACATCCTCCCTCAGATGTTCTCTCAGTACAGATATATTCATATTTTCCCTGTGTTTCTACTAGCAAATATAGCACTTGGCAATTAAAAAGAAATGCAGCCTGGGGGGAAGCAGATTAGAAGCATAACTTGCTACATAGTTCTGGTATGATGAGCTCTTTATTAAAAAAACATTATTAATTCATGGTGTTGAAAGAAACAGTTGACAGAACTAAGTAGTTTCTTCCAGTATCCATCCACATTTTAACTGATGTGTTTTATTACCAGGCTTTGAAAAACTGATTCTACAATCTCCTTGAATGAACAGACCATAATACACAAGCCAAAATGAAGTGACTGACTAACCCTTGAGATGCTTTTGATGTTTATTAACTTATTTTTACTACAGGTGGCATAAAACTGAACTCCTGAAATTCCTCCTTGTGGCAGACTTGTTACCCTTCTCTTATTTCTTCTTAAAACAAGTTTTGGTGGCCAGGCAACTCTTAGATGTGCTGCCTGACCTGCCACCTGCCTAGTTCCAAGTGGATCGGTATCTTGGAACTTAGCAGCACAAAGTCATCAACTTGATAAAACTCATGCCTGGCACTTTGAACTGCCGAATGCCAGATCCAGAGCTGACATTACTCAAACTCTCTCTGCGGCTCTGTTGTGATGCAAATAACGTACAATCCCCTCACACAAAAAAGTCATTAAACTGGAATTAGGAGTTATAAGTAACAAGCAACTTGAAGGAAAAAAATCAGGGTTAAAAGGAAGAAAGATGTACAAAGAAAAAAAAGTAGGAAATGGTTGTTTGCCGCTACACTTCAGCAAACATAAGGAAACACAGGTACAAGGGCAGAACGGCTCTGTGACAGTCAGCCACCATGAAGGCTCAGCTTTCCTTCCCCAGTGCAAGGCACGCACCCAGGTCATCCTTCTCCCCCCATAACCTGATGGGCTTCCCCATCTAGGCCTGTCCGTGGGCTGAGAGCACTGGCAGCATTTTAACTTTTCATCCTCCTGCTCATCCCGCTGGTCACATTGGTCATCAGATGAGGCTGGTATTCCAGCAACAAGCCAGCTCTGTGTGCGACCTGGAGCCAAGGCCAGCCCATCTCCAGCCAAGCTCCCCAGCTGCTGACCAAACAGGGAACAGAGCAAACTGGGCAAAAGCAGAGGAAACACTCACGTGGTATTAGGTCAGGAGTTAAAATATCTGTGACCTGCAGCTTCCATCGTGAACAGGACTGACAAATGCCAGAGCCACACAGGAGAGAAACTCATTTACCAAAAAAAAAAAACAAACAAACACATCCAGCCTCCGATGCAATTTCTGTCACTCCAGATAGCCAGCAAGACAAAAGTAAGAAGGGTGTCCTCCGTTCAAATGGAAATTAAACCATGACTTAAAATGAAGTTTTCAAGAAACAGTTGATTAAATGGATGGAGCTACTGGAGACTTCCTACATCAAAGAGAAGCTCAGCATCTCAGTCTAGCAAGATGAATATTATCCTTTTTTCCTCAAAATAAAGATAACTAGGAGCCTTCTTTGTCTCTAACTCCATCTTCAGCTTTGGCATCAGCCCTACCAGGATGATGACCATCATTCATCTCACGCAACTTCAGACCCAGTTGGGCCATCCAAGATAAATTATAAGCCAGTCATGGAGCACAACAGCCTTTTTTCCCCTGCAGTAACGAAACATAATTCATATGGGAATGTACAACACAAATTGTGGCTATTCTTCACCCAGAACGTGAGCAGCCCTGTAAGCACCAGCTCTCAATTAACAGGTTAACAGGGAAAGGAAATCAAAAGGTCAATTCAAATGACATGCATGAATCAAGCTAGAAGAGTGTTCACAGTTAAGAAAATACCAGATTCCTGCAGAAAGCAGGAAGAGCTTAAGAGAGCAGCTGGCAGAGCAAGCACGTGCTTTGTGCTGCACGCTCAGCTGGTCACAGCCCCTGGCGAGAGGAGAGGAGAGGAGAGGACAGCGAGGGGACTAGTCCACAGCCCACACCACCCAGCTACAAACAACTGAGGCACCTGACAGCACTTGTGTGTTGTGACCCCCGGCCACTATATGGTCTATCACAGGTTGGATTCTACTCTATTTCTAAGAAGACAAGAAAAAAATGCACGTTCTCAGACACACACACAAGATTCAGGCCAATAATCCATGCCAGGAAAAGTTTCCTCTCTGCAAACTGCCATGAAGTGGTATGTGCATCTTTTATTAGATACACATAAATTTTCTTCGCAATGCTGAGGCTTGAACTTGGTACCAAGAATAGCCCAGTACGTCTTCTTTTTCCATTTCCAAAGTAGAACATCTCGTAAGACTGCAGCAGCCTGACAAGCCGTGGTAGTTTCCCACTGCTGCAGTATTACAGTGAGAGGCAGCTATGCCTGGTTTCCCCTCCCCCCGACTTGCAAAGAAGAGAAACGGAATTGCACAGCTGGCTCATCACTTCTGCCCCTGCAATAGCCCCCTGAGACAAAGTTCAAAACTAGCAGAGATCTTATGACACCCTGAAAACATGAAGGGAAGGACAGTTTCTCAAGATGAAAAGTTTTACTTGTCAGATCAGAGGAGCCTGAATTCTGTGAGGGAGAGCTCTTTCACTTCTCCCTTTTATTTCTCCCATCTTCTTCTTGTTACCTCCCTTTTCTGTATTGTCTTAGAGACTTTGAATAAACAGAGCAAGCATTCAGGGGCAGTGGAAAAGAGGAGGAGCAGGCACAACTCGACTGGCAGTGAACAAAGTGTGTGCTAGATAGAAAAGTTACAGAAAATAAAAGGAGTCTGGAGAGCTGAGACAGAGGAATGGCAAAAGCATGAGAACAGCCAAGCTGTGAGATGCTTCATAGACACGTCTGGGCAAATGTTCAAGGCCACAAGGTAAAAGTACCAGAAGCCAGGAGTTACATCGTGCTGCTTCATACTGCAGTAAAAACTATCCTGAACTTCTCCTGGGAAGGACCCACCGGCAACACCACAACTTCCACTCCAGCAACTTGTTCAGAGCTGTGAGAAACCAGTTGTGTTAGACATCCAGACCACCCCTAATTCCTCTTAATCAATAGGCAGCTGGTAATCAACCTGGCTTAAGTGGTCAAGTTGAGGCGATGGGCACAGATGGGATGATGAGATGAACTCACAAGCTTAGTGAGGAGGGTGGTCGGCCAGCATGCACCAGTTAGAGCTGCGTGTTGAGCGCGTTTAGCCTCCAGTATCAAACCCAGTATTTCTAACAGGGATATTTTAAGAAGCCTCATACCTGCAAAGTCCAGTCAGAAGCTTCCCGACAACTCTCCAGAATTATTCTCCTAATTCTCCAAAACCGGCAGGAAATTGATTTCCATTTTTCTCAGGACACTGTGATGAAGCCATCTCCATGAGCTGTTCAGCCATCCTGCTGTGGGCAGATGCCTCTCACTTAGCCTATGGCAGGTTAAGCAGGTCAGGGGGGAGGACCATTTCAGCTATCTGACTTTAATTTACCTCTGTACGCAAGTCAAAACCATCTCAGCTACGGCCAATCTCTTTCTAGCAAAAACTAGGATAACATACTGCAGTTAAATCCTCACCTGCAAGCCACCATTGCTTTAATTAGATTCAGTCAAATCCAGGTCTTTGCAGTCTAGACATGGTTTAGCAAGTGCTTTTATGTGACTAATTCATTGTGAGAGAACACAATTCTTAAAGGAATTAGAAAGATAACTCATCACATGCTAAGTTTTATCTGGAGCTTACCTCAGTTTTGGCAAAGAACACCTTGGTGGATTTTGACAGGGCAAAGACAGCCTAACCTAAGTATTCAAGCATCCGTCCAAGTGAAGATTTTACTTGGGGAAGGAAGGAAAAGAAAATGTTCCTCTTTGAGCCTAATGCTTTTCCAAAGTTTAGCCAGACACAAAAGGCTTTCTGTTCAGAACAAGAGTATTAACAGTAGAATTTTGCAACACAGTACAGACACATGGATCTTGAGGCAATACAGACTTCCATCCCTTACTCTGGCCCCTCCTGTAGACTCTATACTACATTGAGTTTTAGGCAAAAGTACGAAGATTTAAACAAAAGAGAGAGAAAAGGCACATACAGAGTACCTACTCCTTCTGACCTACAGTACAGATACACTAGTCACATTTTCAAGGACATCCCATACTCACACACCTACTTACAGAAAGGTAAGGCAGGAGTATCAGAGCAGCTTTGTGGCTTGACAACTTCTGCACTGAAATCAAAGTGATGAGACGCGCCAGCTCCGCCACAGTCAATTTGACTAAGCTTTAATCTATATACAAGATGTCTGTTGGATGACAGAAAATCACAAATGCCAGCACTATTGTCCTCCTAGCTGTGCATAAATACATTATTTTATTGCTATTTTTGATTTGCTCAAAGAATCTCTGGCAGAATGTTAGTAAGACATGGAAAATATCAGCCCAGTGTTTCTGAAGAGTGGGCCTGCAGGGGAAACGGCACTAGTTCTGCAGGGCAGCACCAGCACCACAGCCCAGGCAGTCCTCCTCCTCGTAATGGGACTTTCTGCACTGATATAAGAACGGCTGTAACTGGACGTTGCAGTAATACAGCATTAACCAGTTTAGTTACCAGTTGTATCCAAATGCACCAGTAAGCATAAAGCAACCCATAAATCGTCTCATTTTTACGCAAACAGTTGAAGAGATCTTAATTTTCTGCAACTTACTAAGGAGACAACCCCTGGCTTGCTTTTGTGATGCAAATTAGCAAGCTGCTTGGAGGAAGAGGGGAGGGGAAAAAAAGGTCTTTTAACTGAAGTAACAATGAAAACTTCCTCCCTACACAATAGTCACAGAGACACCAGCACCCATTGAGCCTCCTCCAGGGCTCCACTGCCCTCCTTCAGACCGTGCACAGCCAAACTTCTGTCCCCTCGGTTGCACACCGTCCTCACTGCGGCATGCCTCTGTGGCCTCACTCACCTGCAGTCACCAAAAAAGACCTGGAACCACCCAGAACCAGCGTCAGATGTGTTAAACTGCGCTTGGAACGTAAATCACTGTCCTTCCATGAGGATGTGGCTACAAGGAAACTCCTTTACCAAGAAGTAACAGCCTCCCAAGCAAAACATCACGAACAAAACGCAGCTCAGGAATGTGAGCTATGCGGGCAGGGGGGCTCTGATGGATATTGAGTGAGGACAGGAGCCGGCAGTCTGCTTTCACAACCAACAGTGGTTTCCAAGCCAGAGCAAAGGACCGGCCTTGCCACCCTCCCTCCCTCGCCCCACGCGTGTGCAGGCACAGGCAGAGCTCGGGAATGTCAGCAATGCGGGCCGGGGGCCAGGGGGGCTTCGCTGCCCAGGAGAGAGAGATGGGAGCGGGCAGAAGGGGAAACAAGACGACCAAAAGGCAGCCGGGGCTGCTGCAGAGAGCTGCTGGGCTCCCTTCAAGGGGGCTCCGTGGAAGGGTGACAAAGGCTCGACTGCAGGCTGCAAAACAGCGAAGGGTCCCTTCTTGTCCCCACTCAGCCCGTGCTTGTGGGAACAAAACTTTACATGGAACTTTGCAATAAACCTGTCAGTCATTAATTCCTACCAGCTGAAACAAACTGCAGGTCCCCCGGGTTTTGGCTAGTTGCTGACATGAAAAACATACCAGCATTAAGAGTAATAAACACATGCACTTAACACTTCCTGAGCCAAAGATCTGATATTCAGCTGTACAAGCACAAGCCTTTTCTCCCGCAGGCTAACAGAAGATGGAATTGCCACAGATAAAACAGACCTGAAACCCTCCCAAGCCTCCTTCATCCAAAACCAACAACCCCTTACTGCGTGAAGAACATAGTCGGTCACCTGCTATTTTTAAGGTTCTCGAAGAACTCCCATTTTATTTCTACCATATTTTTGTGGTCCACAGGTCTCGGTGCAACCAGAGAGTCAGTGGATGAGCCCTGGCCATCTGGCCGGTGCTGCAGGAGGGGCTGGCTACCCAGGAGGGGCTCATGGCCACCACCAGCACGCGCCTCCCACCGCCGGGTCTTGCCGGAGTGAGCACCGGCTGCATCTCCTTAGCACGCCTACCGCACAACTCGTGACAATCATGATGTGTGCACGGACACAAAGAAGGGTTTGTTTTCTTTAAGTTTCCCCAGCTGAGAAGGCTCCCGGCAGCCACTAGTATTTTCGTGGATGTGAGCGATCTCGCACTTTGCTTAAAAACATGACAGCGGCCACAAGCAGCAGCAGCGATGGGGTGAAAAACTGCAAGAAAAACACAAAAGAGATAAAGACTGAGTGATAAATCACAGAAGGGATCAGGATCCAGACTAAGGCGACTCCCACTCCACACAAGGGCACACATCAGAGCCCTTGTCTACTCGAAAAAAAAAAAAAAACTTGAGTAAAACAGCCCACAACACTGCAAGAACAAAGTAAGAAGCATGCATGAAGTTTGTCAGCCCGGTTAAACGATGCTGACAAGATACATAAGCTGCAGCTAATCATGCCTACATCACTTTCAGCACGTCCTCGTTTCAGAGGGATTCAAGCCCAGGGTCTTCTTGCAGGTGATTTTATTTCATCTGTGAAAGTTACCGACTTGCCATGCACAGAAAAGAATCCGAGCAGATCACTGGTAAAGTACAGGTGTGGAGAAAATGGTCAGTGATGCCAGAGTAAGACTAGCATTCATCTGAGGAAAGAAAACTCTTCAAAGGCTTACCATAAAGAAAAAGAAAAAAAGTCACGTTAAAAGTTTAAGAAGGAGTTCAACACCACACGTCAGGAAGGAATGGAACTTAAACTAAGAATCCTTCCTGCATTGCTTTTTGTAAGTCTTAAGATTAGTCTGGGATAAAGACTGTTGTTTTAAAAGCAAAGTTGTTTATTGAAAAATGTGAAGTGTGGTTTTAAAAAAATACCATGAAGCAGCTTAATTCTAATCCCACTCATGTAAATCCACACTGAACACCTGAAAAGTGCCAGATGACTTTTAATGCCTTTAAAAAAGAAACAAAAAAAAGATTCCCCTGCTCAAGAACTCTAACATCTGACAGTTTATTTGGTTGGGTTTTGTTTGTTTGTTATTTGTTGTTTGGGTTTTTTTTTAAGTACCAAACCTGGCTTTTCAGCAAAACTGTCCAAAGGCTAAGACTGTGGGGAATTATAGTAAAAATGATGACTTTCTGCTTTTTGGCTTGTTTGTGGAAAACTGGAGATTATGAACAGTTTAGAGCAAATTTAAAACTTATATTTTTATTAACATCTTCACTGTGGTTTCAAAACTGACAACTGTTCATCACTCAGGAAGCCCATTTTTGGTTGCCAATCTCCACAAAACAAGGTGTTACTGCTAAATGCTCAGAAAGCTGGAGAACAGAGAGCAGGTTTAAGACAGCAAGAGAAGGGCTCTGGAAAGGACAGCAGCTACAGAAATACTACTTTGATATAGCTGTGAAGTCCCACCTTAGTATAAGCTGCATGATATTCCGTAACGTCCATATGCAGTTTTGACAACTGTCCTCCACTTTGCTAGGATTTCTCCAGCCATTCAGCACCCGTCTTTTCCTTCTGCTCTCCTGTGCACTTACACCACATGGAACAAAAAAGCTAAGCCTAGCCTGCCAAATTACTTCTGCTTCCTGTCCCCGTTTGCCCCAGAAACCCAATTACAAAGTTAACTCATGCTAATGGAGCCTGAAGGGATGCGCACTCACACTCAGCGACGTGACAGGTCACAATGAATGATTTTCACCTTGACTTGGTGTCTGAGATGTAAACAATGCACATTGAAGTTATCTATTGCAGAATTGCAGCTGCATCTTGGTCTATCTGTGGGTAATTGGAGTGAAAAGTCAGATTCCAACAGATGAGTCATTATCCATTAAAGCGCTCTGCTCAAAAAGAAAAAACACAAACACAAAACCCAAAACACACCAAAAAACCCACCAAACCACGGTAGGATTGACCCCAGCATCAGTTTCTACCCTGAAGAAAGATTCAGCTAAATTCAACATCTTCTCTCAGCAGGTATTTTGCTGTGTCTATTGAGGTACATCCACTCAGGAAAAAAAAAAAGCAAGTCTCTGCTCTAGTGCAGCCCTCCAAAAGCTGCAGTGGGAAGCGGATTACGTCCTAATATGTCAACCTACTAACATTGCAAGGATATTGAAGGAGTTGAAGCAGTACAGCTTTTCTACAAGCAGCTGGGTCAATAACAAAGCACTGGTGAGAAAGAAACCAAAGGCTTAAATTGCCTTTGCCAAGCTGCAAAACAGAGAAGACCTATCAACGCTATCGTTCCAATTTCTCTTCTGCCAGAAGTCTGGAACTCAAGAGACAAACTCTGCAATATTGTTTCATTTAATAATTATACATGGGTCATGTCCCCATATTTTTGTCTCACAATCAACGTCTTGACTGTCCTTTGTTACTTTTAATACTCTAATTTTAAAACACTCAAAAGCCCAAAATAGAGACAAAGGCTCACTAGTCTGTATGCAAAGACTTTTTTTCACCCCCCCCAGTCACTGCACTGCTTGGCATATTCTCTCTGGAGAAATACTGAAAAGCCACTAAAACTCTCATGTATCTTCCTTTCTCTGTCCAAACCACATTAGTTTGGAGTAACTCTTAGAGATCCTCTGCATCACCATATGCTGAGACAGGGACAAAAAAAGCAACGTTTGCAGAGAGTTCACTGTTGTCTGAGGTCCTTGGGGTGGTTTGGTTTTGGTTTTAT
>VYZM01017816.1:81884-98312 GCA_013398915.1 Dromas ardeola | reverse complement strand
GGGGGGGTAGTCTTCTCGAGCGACGTGTTAAAAAGACATAAATCCCTTACCCCAGGAATGAGCAGCTTGAGAAACACAGTTAATACTCCATTCAGCTCCAGTGGAAGCCAGCAGACTTCTGGCAGTGTATACTACAGCCTGTTTTTAGCTGCCAGTAAAACTGCCTTTCTTCCTTGCAAAAATGACATCTTTTTGTATAGCTACAACAGATAACCCTACCCTAACTGTACCTTGTGCTGTGGACTTTCACTACAGGTTTGTACAGCTCCGGGATCTTCC
The DNA here is from genome assembly GCA_013398915.1 of Dromas ardeola. Classification (NCBI taxonomy): domain Eukaryota; kingdom Metazoa; phylum Chordata; class Aves; order Charadriiformes; family Dromadidae; genus Dromas; species Dromas ardeola. The sequence goes on along the minus strand of VYZM01017816.1, from coordinate 98,033 downwards.
TCTCGATCATGGGCCTAAGGTTCTCCTTCAGCTTCCCGTAGTTCTTTTTGAGCTCTAGCTGATATTCCCGCTGGTCAGCAGTAATAAGGCGCTTGTTTTTCTCCACTGCTTCACCACATCTAGGCAAAAGAAAAGAAAAAAAAGGCATAACATGTATCACCTGCTTCTGTTAAACTCATTAACTTTGTGTTAGGTAATCTGAATGGCCAAGGATCCATCTCCTCTGGGCTAGGTGTTCCTGTGATAACTTGTCAAGTCCAAAATGATAATGAACTAATAAGAAACCTTTGTCTTTTCCAAGTACACAAATTGAGGTGATATTTTTAAGACATTAGAAATGGATGAGGGAGCTAATAAAAAAAAAAATTGTCTGCAGAATACTGAGCTACCTTCCTACTTACTGTAAACAGATGCAATGACAATAACAGAGAGTAGCAGTTGTATCTTCTGCATAAGGCTCATTTTTATTTAACTCAGAGCTAGCCTTCAGCAATTATGCTTTTTTTGGACGAAGGAAATGAATATCTTGCTATGTGAGTATGCTTGATAAGATTTACAAACATATCTAAAGCAGAAGCCATATGTGGCTACCACTACCAATGTGTCTGCTTGACAGATAGGGTCAAATGTTTTCTTACAAATACCTTCCTACATAAAAATGTCATTTTATTAAAAAGAAAATCAAGGCAATAATACAAAATGCTTGATTTCCATAAAATGTCAAAAGATAAAACAAATGGAAGACCTTAATTTCTACATAATTAGTTTGAAGTGTTAAAATTTGCTCCCATTTGGGATGCAAAGCCTACCAAAGCATTGATCATGAGCAGAGACAAGTCTGGACCAAGCGCTAAAGCATGAGATGCCAGGATTGATGATGGTAACTTGAATAATTAATTACACAGTCATATTATCGTTGCATTATTGCAATTATTGTCTTTATTGATGCAATTCAGCATTTCAGTTTTGTTTTACTGACCTCATTATAAACTCCTTGAAGCACAACCTCAGCTTGTTGTGATGTCGATAAAGTTTGGGGTCTGCTGGAATTTCAGCCAGGAACACTTGCGCTACCTCTAGCGGTCCCTTAAGGGAATAACACAGGAAAATGTCAAAACCACCTGCTTCGACTGAAAACAAACCACACGTTTGGTTAAACTGTTATTTCATGAGTGGAATTATGAAAGAAAAGTCACCATAACAGGATGGGGGTTTGCTCCTTTTTCCACCTGATTTTTCCTTTGGTAAGCAGAGTTTTTGCCCATCATATTTTATCCTCTCCTATTTTTATTTCTCCTCCAGCCCCACAAAAAAGGTAACAGACAAATTCTACTCAGCAGAGAAGAGGTGGGGCAGCTCTACTGCCAAACCTGGTTACATGAGAGAAAAACAGCTCCTATTTGTGGCATTACAAGACCCAGGGGAGTTAAATAAACCCAGTGCAGAAAAGGACCCCTCTTTCCGAAGCTTACAGCAATGTGTTACTTCAGAGTAGAGGCTTTGGTTGATGAAGAATCTGGAGAAACTGAGAGTATTTGGGCTTTCAGCAAAGAAAGCAACCTCTCTGAAATTCTGGATAATGCCAAATTTTCTCTCAGTTATGTCTTCATTCTTTCATTTAAATTTTTTTTAATTGCCTTTTTTGTTAGCAGACATAGTTAGGTTATAATTATTACATCTCAACTTTCTTTTGGGGCACTCAGGTCTTGACTTCATGTATTTTCTGCTAAATTGTGAGTCTGTGGTGGTCTCATGGCAGAATTGTTCTTATTATTCCCATTCCCCAAGGATACACCTGGAGTGAACAAAATGGCTGAGATGGCTAGCCTGCTAGAAATGGAAAATCCTTGGATGCATTCAAAAGGCCACAAGGCGCTCAAGTGCCACAAGGCACCTAGAATCAAGACAGTACTTCCATGAGCACTTCCACCACAAGCATACCTAATGAACAGCATACAATGACTAAATACCAAGGGATGAAATTTAAATGCACATTGTGACTACAGGTGTCTGACTAGATGTACTTCTTCCAGTGCAAGAGATGAGAGCGAAAAAGAAAACACAATAAAAAAAGTATGCAGAAACTTTTCATCCGGCTTATTTGGATCCTTTACCTGATTTACAGTGGCTCCAACTGAGCCCTGCAAAACCATCTGGAGCATTTTGGCATCTGGTGGTTCTTGGTTGGTGGCTGCCGTTAGTTCCTGTGTTTTTTTCCGCATGTCTTCAATAGCAACTTCAATTGGGGTTAAAATAAACTAATGGAAATGGATGAAAAGATGTTTCATTACCTGAATCATGCATGCAATTGACTTTTTCTAAATCTGGCAATACCACTATCGTTCTCCTGTGCTAAAAGCAGCAGTTGTGAAACCCAGGAATACTGTTTAATCTAAATGTCATCTTGGTAGATGCTGCATCTGATCCAAAGCTCATTGGCATCTTATCATTTGCAAGAATAGGATTTGGACCTGACTTCCTGCTTGCATAAATTCATTATTATTATAAGTTACTGACTTCATGTCTGAAATGGTTTTGCACTTTCTACCTTAATAAAGCTTCCCTGCCTCTAAACCAGCTCTGAGCCCAATTTAGTTCTTTGACTGTACTTTATCAGCTAGAAGTACAGCCATAAATAGAGCTCCACACATCCTCCTACACAGCATTACAACCGAGAGCTTAAAAGAAGAACATACATTCACTAACCTCTCTCCTCCAGAGTAAATACCCATCTTGCATTTGTATACCCATTCTATGCCATTCCCATTTATGAGAATAACCTGTGGGAAATTCAGCCTTCTTTTTTTTTGCCAAGCACAGAATTTGAAAATCTCACCCAGAAACTCCTTCAGCCCTTGAAAAATTAGATCTGTCCCCAAAACCCAATTACCTCTTCTTTTTGGATGACATTGATTCTAGTTTTGATGTAGGGAAAAGCATGCATTGTGGTTAGGATGGTGTTCCTCTTGTATTGCTCGCTAAGTTCTCCTCTGGGGCGCCCATCCATGGTGAAAGGTGTAGTGTACATGAACCGACAGAGGTTGAAGTTCTTCTCAAAATATGTTACCCTGTCTTTCATCTCATACTCATCAAAATACGGCTCCACAAAAGTAATTTGTATGTATGCCTGAGAAAAGAGGGAAGAACCATCGCAGTACTTTACAACCCAACAAATGTAAAAGGAATGGCATATGTGAAATAGCCTATAGTTCACATTGGCTAAGCGTGGTCTGGAAGTGCACTAAGATGGAAATCCTTCAGGGCTCCTTCTTTTCAGAGCTGACAAAACTTGCCTCCGGGGAAGGCACAGCTTAACCCTTGGGATCAGAGCCACAGCTGGGACCAGAGATCAGAACTTCTAATTTCCACATTGTGTGACAAGCTACCAAACTAAGCCTTTCACAGAGGCTTTAAGGGCATCCCTGGGCACAGAGATACAGCCAAGTTGGGATTTTTTTGGTGCCTTAACGTATGGGCATAAAAGTTTCAAGGGGATACCTTATTGGGATCCAGCTTTCTTTTGTCTACAGGAGCAGAGTCCTTAATCACTTCCACAGCATCCTCCCCAAAACACTGGCCATAAAATCCCTGGAAAGGAAACAGAATTATCCCAGAACGTTTTTAGTCCTTAATATACTGCTAATGATCTGTATGCCTCTAGGAGAAAGGAGAAACCATGACAATTTCTGGGCTTTGTACAGTCAGTATACTGCTTCATGAACCACAGCTGGCCAGGGTAAGGCATCTTCTGACAAAGACCAGTGTGAGTTGCTTACAAAAACACAGAACTCAAGGTAAAGTGATCAGAAGGGAACCATGACAGAAATTCCATGAAAAATCTGAAAGATACCAAAGAAGTATCTGGCATGCTCAAATCAAATCATTGAATATGTTACAGGCCTGCCCACAAGAGACGTGGCCTCAAGAGGATTGATCACTTTCATCATTCTGCTGTAAAAAGGGCTACAATGGAAAGGATATACACAAAGGAAATAATGTATGGTATAAATCAGTTTGTTTCTGATTTCTATATAGTAATAATACTGTGTGGATTCGTTAGTAAGTATAACATAACATCGGAGATCATATTAATGCAATGTTTTTTTCTTTACCTCTAATCTGTGAGAAATCTCAGGAAGTTTGGTAATTGCAGGCTCCTTATAAACAAATTCCTGTTCATCCAAGTCCCCAAATTTGGATCCATAGAAACCAACACGGAAGTAAGTTCCAAACATCCTCTTTTGACCCTAATTGATAAAAAGAAAGAGGAAATTTACAATTACTTACTTTTTTATGTCAACCCTGAAGTATTTGGATGCCTTTTTTCCTCAACTGATATATAAGAAAATCCACTAATCCTACATTTTCCCTGTCTCAGAGACAGTTCCATCAGTGCTGATGGTTTAGAAGCACATATTAATGAAGGACAGCATACAAATTAAGGGGACATTTGACTGAAATCTAATTTAAAATATAGGTTAATCATGAAGTGACTTTTGCAAAACAAAGTAACTTATTTTTTAATTCCATTGGATACACATTAACAAAATTAAAATTTTGCAATAAAAATTGGTAAGAATTTGAAACTGACTAGACTCAGCAATAAGATTCTCCTGGAGAAAGAGAAGAAAAGAGGCTGTATGAGTGCTGAGAATTTAGCCAGGTTTTTGTATTTCTTCTGTTTTATAACTGGAAACACTAGTTAATTGAAAATAAAGGTGGAATCATGCACGTTCTCATTCTAAGTTTGACCTGTTCAGCTATTTTTCTGTAACTTTAAATCAGTTTTATATTAATCTCTGCTTTTTCCTACGGAGAGGATAAAGCCTCTTTTCACTGTAGACTACCCTTTGTAGGTAGGCCAAAGCAGATGGAAGCTTTTGTCAGAAAAAGGAAATGGATCTATTTCACATGAACAGTTTTATAATCACCAGTCTTAAACAAACAGTGCAACCCAGCAATGTGTCTCGCTAGCAGTGCCTTGCCTCATGAGTACCTTATTAATAATGCTGTCAAAGGCCTTCTGTAGCTTGCTGTGTGTCAAGGTAAGCTTCCTGAAGTCTCGATGTGCTTCCAGTATGGGGATGACAATTTTGTACACCTCATTCACAGTTTCATACAATCCCCCCTTGGGAAAATAAAAAAAAAAGAAAATAATAGAAGAAAAGAAATTAGTCCTCATGCACTCTGAAAAGAAAGTACATCTCTGTTAATGCCTGGCTGAAAAGAGGGTTTATGGGATTCATTTTTTAATCTGCCATGTTGCTTGTTTTAGCTTTCTAAAAACTAGTAATAGTAAATGGGTAGTTCTGAGCTGCAAACACGAACTGGATCTAATGTGGATCTCTATCTGTTGGGCTCTCAAGCCTACATTCCTGTGTAAAGCACATGGTTTCTACTTAGGGGCTAGAAAAGTCTACGTCGCAGGTAAGCAGAAGGAAATGGATTTGGCATGTATGGTTCAGGGCAACCTGAGCTGCATGTGGACAAAAAGAACCCAAATGATATCTTCAGAGATGCTAAATTATATATCCTCTTTAGCACTACAACAATATGATGAGCTACTTGAGTATTAACATCACGACTCTTTACATGGGAAGTGCTGGTGGTGGTATGCTGTGTAAAACCACAGGAGTAATTCTCACATGCTTTCTAAAATCTATAGTTTAAGCAAGATTTTCTTTTTTAAATGTACTACCCCATGAAAATACCAACTAAATGCTCGGTTCATGCCTGGGACAATCACTTTCTGCTGATGCTGCCTGTAGTCTGCACAGTAGAGGTGGATATATGGCTGAGCTAGGCTACCTGAAAAGCCTAGCTTAGCCAACCTGGCTGAGGCAGGGTTGTGTCATCCATAAGATGTGTCTTATGTCATCCATAAGATGTGTCTCTGCCTCTTGTTGTTTGCAGTGGGCCCTGATTTAACAGTAAGGCTTTGTTTCCTCATGTGCAGGAAAATAAGATATGGATCTGGCCCAGAGACCACCACTCCATCTCCATGTGATTTTGGCCCTCACTCACCGTGCTGAAGAGCTCTGCTGCTTGTTCCAGCAGCCCTACCAGGCCACTTTCTGAGAAATACCTCCCAGAACATATACCATCTTCATCTGGAGACAAAACATCATCTGAAACAGCAGATTCCTCCAGTGCATTGGACGAAATGTTCTAAAATACATCAGAACATAAAAATCAGAAACCTAGATCAATAGTCTATCATAGGGACTGAGGCAGAAACAGTTTCAACATATTTATATGACAGGAAGAAGACCGAGATTATACAAATGCAGCCAGGGGATACACAGTTAAATTTCATTTAGAAGCGAATATAACATCATAAATATCTGCAGATGGCAGATCAGGAGTTTCACTACAAGAATCGTAAACTTCGTTTCTCGCCTCAGGTTTAAAAGGCAGACACCTGTAGTTTGCAAACTGGCCTCCCTCTGGTGGCTGGATTTCCACGAAGCTGCAATGAGCTCCATCTCCCAGCCACTGGGGTCACAACGAATGTGCCCTTCCCACTGCTGGCGCCTGGGGGTGGGAAACTCCAAGCTGCACCTCCTGCCACCTACTTGAAGAAGCTGGACTTTCAAGTTGTTGATTCGACTTCTGCAAGCAGAGGAGAAGTAGGACACAGAAAACATTGCTCTGAAAACTGCAATAATTGAATGCTGTGTCTCGTTTCAGCTTCTGCCATATTACACCTTGATTCTGCAGAATTTACTCTATTTCTTGTTAAAGTTATTGATCTTATTGTCTGTTTAAATAAAACTAGATAAAGTACACTGTGTCAGTCAGTCTTTGAGATTCTAGACCATGAAATAACATGTCTACAATTCTTTATGATCCCTTTGAATAAATGATGCTGGGTAGAGTCAACATTAAAAATTTTATAGTACATAGAAATACATGTAAGTAAACATTAAAATATGTGTACGTACAGTATGGAACTAGCATATGTAACTTTCAACAGCAGCAAAAACGCTAAGCTTCGATTTGCTACTAATTAAAAGGAGTTAAATTAGTGTCATGGTGTCTCACTTCAGCAGAAACCGGCAATGACAATCTGTCTGTGTGCAGGATAGATGCCAGCTGGCTAGCTAGCCGAGTCCTTAAAGACATCTTTATAAAATGGCAGAGACACTGAGGGCTGGTACTATTGATCAGATTTCAGATAAAGAATTGGCACCACACATCACTTGCAACATGGGACTTTCCCCTTTGGGTTTTGTGGATGTATTTATTTCTCCATGGGTGATGTTTACTCCAGCCATACTGCCATCACACTGCCTAGTTTGCACATCATGGCAGCTCCACTGGGAAGGGTGAGCACGAAGCTCAGGACAGCATTAGCAGGAGTTAAGAATATGCCTGAATTTCAGCCAGAGGGAAAAACTGCAGCACGTTTTAGCACACCCGTGCCACTTTTTATCTACCAGGCTCATTGAAGATAATGATTTCAATGAGAGTTAACCTCCTTGGCCCATACATAGGGCAACTCATACAACCCATGCTGCAGCTCAGTTTCTGGTTTTTCCTTTCTGTAATAGTAGCCATTGAGGACTATTTTCACAGAATGGCATGTGGACTTTGGTGGCTTTTTTTCTTTTTGTAGTGAAGGGAAAAGAGTCCAGAGGAGTGATTTATTTATGAAAGTAAACAAGAAAGTCACACATCAATTATCTCTTCTTTGCCTTTAAACCTGTAATAACTATGCATGTATTTCCATGTTTTACAGTCCATGCACTCTAGTAGGAGAGAGCCTTCATGACGTATTCCTGGTGCTGGTATGATCTTTTGCAAAGTGGACATGCCTCACCCACCTTTTGCCTTGATTTACCTTTCATATTGAAGAATACTATACATTCCTTATATAATTAAGGCAATACACAAGTTACCATGCATACCATCAGCAATTATTTTGGACCTCACACCAAGGTGTAACTCAAGGGGCTTTACTGTGTTCCCCAGCCCTTATCATCATGTTAGATTTGGCTTGGGTAACCTGCAACCTAGATCCCTAAAACAGCACAGCTGAATTAGGCTACTGCTAAGCCCAGGCTAATTAGCCCTGTTCCTCAGCGGGTAGACACACACACTAAGCCCTCGTATGTGGTAATATAAAGTGGCTTTAAAGTCATCCTTATGCAATTCATACTCTAAGTCCGTCTTAACACTTGCAAAGGGGATTTAGTGTAAAACAAATTAAGCTTAAAGGGAATTTCACTGAAAGTGATCCCATTCTGATTTCGAGGGATAGTTTTGATTGCACAGAGGGAAGCATGTACAGTTTTGTCTGGCGCAATAAAAGGAAAAGTGTTACTCTACTGACAATCAGTTTTCTGGACACTAACAAAGTCACTGCAGAAGACCTAGGTCAACTGATTTAATCCTTTGCTGCCTCATTTTACTCATCTGTAAAAAGGAGATAACACTTCTGCTCATGCAGAATGATTTTTTTTAACACACTATATTATCATCACCCTAAATTACACAACTAAATGTATATCACCAATATAAGTTAATTTCATATCTGAGCTAAATGAAGAAATGGACACAGAAAGAGTAAAGACAAGACAGTGTGAGTAGTGTTTCTCTCTTTTATCAAGGTCATCTGCACAAGATCTTCACAAGTGCTACAAAACACCAACCTGTTTGTAAAGAATGAGAGCTCTTCTCTTGAAAGGCTTTGTAAAAATGCAAAGTGTTATTATAGTTAATTATTTTTATTGAGCAAACTGAAATTCAAAATAATGCTGTCAGATAAAGAGTTGTGCAATTGTGTTTCTGGTCATTATGGCATTTTATTACCTCTCTCCTATGGAGCAACTGTTCCTTTGGCAAACATGTATTTACACAAGCATTTTGATGAGAGAGATTGATTGGTCGCTTTTAAACTTCTAAGTTTTTGCTTGCCTAGTTCCTTGTAGCATAGACTTCAGTTCTCTACAATAACTGGAAACATACCCGTTCATGACAATCTGCATAATCTGGGAGCAATGGAAGGAGGAATTGCATTAGGGTCAAATGTGTGAGATTATAAGCATTCAAGGGAGTCTGGGAGCAGGATGACATTGGGAAGGGAATGCAGATTTCACCTATATCTAAATGATGACAGTATGTTACAAGTAGGGAGAAAAGTAGAAAATAGAATTAATGAAGGGAAGTTAGAAGTTAGGAAGTATGCAAAACTGATAAGGGATGCAAAATGGCAGAAGTATAAATCAATGGCCAGAAGTTTAGCCAGTAAAAAGAGTATATACAGCTATCTTAAAAGTAAAGGAATTTAAGGATAACGCTAGTCCATCACCTGATTGCTAAGGTGGAATTGCAAATATGCCCAACATACTAAACTCAATGCAAAATGCCAAGTGATTCAATCATGTTCACATTTACTATTCTGAAGGGAAAAAAAAAACCCAGGTGGTATGGTTATATCAAGGAATGATGAATGTACCAACTACTGGTGTTAGCCATTTCAAAATCAGCTGGACCATAAAATGTGTTCCTCAACAGTTTAAAAGAGCTAAGCAAAAGGGTATTCAGGCAGCAAATACTGAGTTGCCATACGTTTTAGAAAACTGGGGAAGTTCCAGAGGAGGCAATATGCTTTGGAAACCACATTTTTTTAAAAGTAAACAACATAAGCAGATAGTGGCTGGTTTATCAGACTGCATCCAGGACAAAGTGGTGGAAATACTGATAAAAAATTTTACTTGAGAAAAAATTAAAGGTGTTGTAAATAACCTGAATCAATACCAGACTACAGAAACCTGATACTTTTAAAGAGATTACAATCTCATAAAGGCAATAATGCCCAAACAGTAGATGTCTATACCATCTGAGTTGATTCTGCAAAACATTTCCACTAATTAGTTCGAATGATTCATAGTCATTGCAGCAAACGCTCTGTAAATGAACAGTGGTCTTTACTAGTCTTAGAAAATAATGATAAAGGAGGAAACATCAACACATCGGAATATCTTAAGGGTTCAGCCATTTCTATTTTTAAAAAGCAGTAAAATCACTGAATTTGCACATGAAGTCAGTTCAGATAAGGGTAACCAAAACTGCATAATCTGATAAACTGCATATAAAAAATATACATTTCAAAATGTCTAACTCTAACAAGAAAGAGTTATGCTTTCACCTATGTGATATAGAAAAGAAGGGTGAAAAACAAACCCCAAGAAAACACCCTGGAAAAGATCAATGTATTACTGAGTAAAGGGCTCAACAATGCCAAAAGAACCAGTGGGGTCTTTGGAGAGATAAACTGAGAGATACTTCCCAGGCTTAAAGAACTTACGGGACATTTTTATTTGACTCTGATGTGACTGCATGTAGACTATGGTGATTGTGTCATTCATCAGTCAAAAGGGTGTTGGTTACTAACTGGAGGACAGTCAAAGGATTGGAGAACATGCCTAAAAGAAGTGAGTAGCTTGGATTACCTAAATCATGAGAAAGACGTTTGAAAGATGCATATGTCACTGTTGATAAGTAACAGCCCTAGGAAAAGGTGTGTGATAATAGAAGGGTTCTACTTAGCAAACAAGAGATTACAGTATCCAACTGCTGGAAATAGAAGCTAGACACAGTCAGATACTAAAGTACCAGTTTTCATCAGTAAGGATAAATCATCGGAACAATCTACCATGAGTGGTGATGGATACTTTGCCACTGTAACTTTTCCTCCCCGTACATGCGCTTCTACTCTGCTTAACACAAGAAGGAATACACACATCAGAACAGGCCACCCCAGCCTTATGCTGTCAGAGCTTGGGAACCTTTTCTTACCTGAAAGCTGACACTGCCCACTGGGAGATAGTTTCGATCTTCAAGCATGCTGAGGTACTCTGCCACCAGCGCTGCAGCATGGACCAGGCACATGGCTGCTTCTGTGTAGCACTTCCTCTTTGTGTGTTTCTCTGCCATGTTTTGCAGCCAAGTCAGCCTCAAGTCGGGTGATGTCTGGTATCCTTTGGCAATTCTAACAACACATGACAGAAAGGTGTAAACAATCACTTCTTCTCAAATAACAGAAGCTTTATAATTCTCCACCTGGGCTGAATGGAAGGAGACATGTCTGTCTTTATTCTGTATAATTCACGGGGCAAAAGAAATGGTTGGGCAGGGGTAGCCAGGACACACAGGCACTATGAGGAGAGTAAAACTGCTGAACTTAAGACTCTTCAGTGTTCATCAGTCCCTGACTCCTATCCTTGCTCAAGTCTATGCCCAACTCCCAGGTGCTCCACTGCAACCTGGGCCCCCTGTGACAGATCAGCTGTGCTAAAGTGGGAATGTACACAAACAGAACAGATAGAGGGTTGTCCGCAGCTTGTCCCTAAAATGCACAGTTCTTGTGCTCACCTCACTGCAGAATTTCTTCAGTAGCAAATCTAAATGGATTCACCTGTACATGAGATCCATGAGCATCTCTGGATCTTCCTGAAATTCCCTCATTTTCACTGTATCTGACAGGATGCTGTTCAGATTACACAGCAGCTCCTCTACCTGCAGTAATACAAAGATCAACATACATTTCTCAGGTGTTTATTTTTTCCCTTCTAGAAAAGTAACAGCTTCTACACCAGATGATGTTGCTCTATTTTAGTCCCTCTTACCAAAGGAAATGTCAGGATGCCGAATTGCTACAAGATATGTTTTTCCATCTCTATTCAATGCAGCAGACTGTTAGCATAGCAAATATTATACACACAGTTTAATTAATAAAAGTGAGCTGGAATCCTTTGATTTGTTTATTTCTGAATGAAAAAAAAATCAAACCTATGTGCTAATGCTCCGCTTTAGTTGATCTGTGATCTGATAACAAAGCAGATGTTTTTGTGAGTCTTCAGCAAAAGCTGAGTTACTGTAAGAATTTTAGCAAAGCATCTGATAGTTGTCTGAAATGTTTTCAATTATTGCTGCTGCCACCTTATGAATTGAAAAAAAGAGAGAGGTTTCCAAGATGCTACTTGTCTGAAAACATAATGAATCAAATTCCATCTTGGGAAACTTACAGGGTACAGTTCCTGCTGGGATCGAGAAGAAAGTTGTACACAAAGCTAAGAGATGACTCTCCTTTCCGTGGAACTGCTTAAGAGTTTATTCTATGGAATTATGTCCTCCACTTCTTCCCCGCTTATTGTTGTGTTAGAAATAAACTCATGCAATAACCTCTGCATCCTTATTTTCATTGCTTTGGAAGACCAAGATCTAGGACTTGCTCCAAGCACATTTCTATGTGAAAGTTCCTAATAAAAGCCACAGATGTCATAAAAGATTTGACCTGAATGGGAAATGGAGTTGCCTGCATATCCGCATCTTCCTCTGCATAGGCTAGGATGGTTCGTAAGGATCGTCGAAGGAATTCCTCATTAAACTCAGGTGATTTGCCAACCAGAGAGGCTAGTGACATGGTCACCTGCATCTTCACTCTTGCAAAATTCTTTCAGAAAAGAAAAAAAGCATGAGAGAATGATGGCGGCACTGCGCCATGCATATCAGTTCACACATCCCTGTCTAGTGTATAAACCAAACCCAATTCCTCCTGCCCACACTGAGTGTGTTAAACTCACAGCTCACACGAGTGGCCTCTGGTGCATCAAAGCCAGTCCTGTTTTACCTGGTTAAGCCAAAGTTCCCTGATTCTGATATGTCTGTCCTTTGGGGCAAAAATATATCTTGGAATACATAGGGGAAGCACCTCTTTCCCTCCCTCTGCACACACTGGTGGGTGTGTAGATCAGGCCACCCACAGAAGAGGAGAAGAGGAAGCAGGACTGGGAAAACATTCTGAAAACAAGTCTGGGAAGCAAACGGCCTTTGAGGGCTTCATGTAGTGAGGCACCACGCCTTGCTGATCATGGTGTCTCAGAGGCATGTTTTTCTCCTGCAAAGCCAACAGTTTTTGTACATTCAAGGCTTTTAAAGTAACAACTAGGGAAGAAAATTCTGTGCGAGATCAAATGCTACCCAAAATGCTAATGTATGTCCTTTCATGCTTGGACATTGTGAACCTACATGCATAACATACATATTTTGCTCCATATGTGTTTTAAGAATCAGAGCCTAGTCCTGAGACCAAGAGGCCAGTGAAGAATTCACATTAATACAAGCATACAGTAACTCTACTGAGGTTGTATATGCATTAGAACTGGTCTAAGTTTAAGTAGTTCTGACAAAGGAGTGAAAAAAAAAACACGTGACAAAATGAAGAGTATTGCTTATGCATTGTACAGTCCTTTCTGTCAGAGGCCTAGCGATGTTGCATTTGAAAATGCATTTACAGATGTTGCAGAAAAAGACACATTTTCCTAAATAAAGTAATAAACAATAATTAAAACTACTTTACCCCCTACACTTCTAGCACTTCTTCTGTCTCAAATGAGCGAAACAGCATAACATACGACTATTTATCTGTAGATGCATTCCATTTGCTATTACAACTTCAGCTTCAGTTTCAATTGATCACAAAAAAAGGTGGCACAAAACATACTGCTGTTCTCAAAATCTTACACTGGTAGAGCTGAAGCTGTATCTCATGAGGAGATAAAGAGTGGCACAGGCTTGAGTCCGTGTAACATCTATGCTGCTGCTGCAGTGATGGAGAACTCTTTGACACAGGTCAGCACATTGTTCAACCTCCTCTTCAAACAGGAAATCTCCAAACTAAGGGAGATAGAGAAGAAAACATTCATTACTCTCGTTTCTGGCCATTAAAACATCATTAGTTTAGTGCATAAAAATCACAGGATTCACTCAAAGACTAAAGTTAGCAAAAACTACATTTTATACTTTTTTTTAATTTGGATTTCTGATTCCTCTGATGCTATAGGTTCCATTTTCAAGCTTTTCTACAGAGAAGAAGGGTTCGAAAGTAGTCTGTGTTTTTAGAAAAAGAATAGCAGAAAGAGAAAGAATAAAAAATATTTCTGAGAGTCCCATGGCTTTAGGAGCTTTTGAAAACATCAGGTATTGCAAAATTCTTAGAAGCATGGAGAAGTTCTGTTTTCAGAATATATAATTGTTGATGAAACATTCGAATAATTCCTTAAGCATAAGGAGCAATTACTAGCTTTTTGCACCAATGCCCTACCCTTCCCCAGCCCTCCACTGTGTTCTTCCTCATACGGTATGCCACAAACCTTCCACTGCCCAGCTTTCATGCCAGACGCTCCTTTACAGTGTCTCCACAATGCACCTAGCAGACAATAAACCCAGGGGGCAGGATGCCTGCCCTAAGAAACTCTCACTGTACACAGTACGGATGCACCAGTACTGGATGTACATACGTAGGACTGATAAAGGTGTGTGAGCAGAACACAAGACACTATTTTTCATTTGCAGGCCTGTTTCCCAGTTCTCAACCTTTCTTCACTCCATTATCTCACTGGCTTATGTCTAATTTATATTACAAGCCTGCTGGTCTGGGGTTCTATTATTTTTATTTGTACAATAACATCTATATACCTACAGTGTAATAGAAATAATTGGAATGATTGCTTCATAAAATACAGAACTGAGTCAGCTTAACTAGAAGATCTATTCCAATGAGAATAATGATTGCTTCACAAAATTAATTATTGTAATTGGAAGTTAGCTTTCAAAGATAAAGTACAATGGAAACATAATTGTGAGTTTCATAACTACTCAGATACCTACCCTGTAATTAGGCTTTGTCAGCCAATCTGCATTTAACAGCAGACAGGCATTAACTGCACATGAGTATCCTGTTTGTTATTTGCATTTTAGAATAGGTTAGGGGGAAAAAAAGATGTAATGGATTTTTCCTTTGTGGAAACTTTGTGGAAACTGCTTTCTTTGTAGGAAAATAAATCTTAAACAGATTTTAGAGAGTCCTCATGAAGTACCTAACCCAATATGACCCATATTATAAAAATGTTGGGTCAAATTCTGTCCTAATATACATTTTGAATTTTTTTTTTATTGGTGATACAGAAATGAAAGAGAGATTAGGATTTGTCTTAGTTTTCAGGCAGAATGAAGATGAAATCTGTCAACTTCTTAAAATCTACTTAGAGTTTTGGAATCTATCTTCGAAGTAGAAACCTAGAATGATCCCTCTGATCTCTGATGAGTTAGCTTTGATTTCTCTGCTGCCCAACTGATTGGAAACTAGTCCTGATGATATAATAATTTAAGTTTGACTTTATGGAATCTGCAATCCATGTAATTCAGATTCCTACTTAAAATCACAATGTATTTGAAATATAATAGGTGGAGTGTTTTACCTTTTGATTAGTAAATAATCTATATTTAAGAGTAGACTGCTAAAACCACAGGATTATTCAGATTCAGTTATTCCATCTTGTATTGTCAATGAAACAACTTTACAACAGCTGTAGAAGTCCCTTAACATTGCTATAGATATAATTTGTATTTACATATGCAAAACATATTTAACAAATGCCAAAGGAAAAGTGGTAAGTCAATGTAAACAGCTCTGCTCTAAAAATGCTGCTCTAATAACTTGATTGGAAGCATGAAAACATAAGTATGTCAATAGCATACCTTAGCAATGAGTGCTCTGAGTGTAGCAAAGCAATGAGTCAGGTAAGTGGTGCTCTGATCACAGCCAAGAGAATTTACCAGGACCTTCAAAACTCCTCCCAAAAGATTGTCTCTGCACTCTGCTGCAAAGCTTGCCTGCACATGGAGGAGAAAAACAACAATAATTAAGTGAGGTAATTCAGCAATGATCTAGCACATAGGAACTGAAGTTCTGCTCTCCTGTCCAGAAGACACATCCAGGAGTTTAGAGATTGCATTTTTTTAATTTGTTAACCTCTTCATAATTTCAAAACATTTTTGTAGTGATGAGGAAGACAGANTGTAGTGATGAGGAAGACAGAGGGGAAAATGTCCCAAACATTTGTCAATGTCTGCAGAACCTCCAATGCATTTTTAAGCTCAGACAGCTTCTGCAGTGACTCTTGAAGCTCTGTCCACCTTCTGTCCAATCTTTCATGTACCTTGGATCAGCAAGTGAATCAAGGTGGCAAGCACCATCCTTCCTCTTGCCCTCTCATGCTCCGATTCCTGGGCATATAGTCTAAATAGACATATTGGTATGCTCTGATTAAACCCACAAACCAAATAGCGGGGAGATTAGGT
>VYZM01017816.1:7555-81857 GCA_013398915.1 Dromas ardeola | reverse complement strand
ACTGGTGTCATGCAAAAATCATGCCCAGTAGTACAAAAGTCTAGTAGCTAAATACTTTTCGACTAACGAGTTTTCAAGAACAAAGTTTTCTCCTCACTATCTATGAATAGGCATGTTGCTCCAACAGTAGTATTCCCATGTCTACGAATTTGGAGTGCCTCTCCTAACTAGGAGACCATGTTTGAGCAGAGTCAACTTTCATGGTTCCACTGCTGTCAAAGAACCTGTTAAATCTTACTGTATCTGACTCTTAGAAGTAAGTTCTGCACATTGCATTGCTCTAGGGAGGCATATATCTTTTCAGAAGGACTCCATGCAGGTAGGAGATACTTTGCTGCACTGAGCACTCTGTGGGAGTCAAGGTTACATCCTTTTGTCTCACAGGATCATACATGCAAGTATGACCAAAGGCCACCCAACAGGCCAGTTCCAAATCTTCAGATACACTCCTAGTAGTGTCTCTTCAGATACACTCCTAGCATATATGAAGATTTTTCCTCCCTCATCCTCTCCAAACTCCCAGATCATAGTAAGACAGTGGAAATGGCTTTCAACAACATCTACTGAAAACAAGGTGGTAAATTTCTCTTTCATTCACAGTAGTGCAATGCCCTACAGTAGAAGGGGCTTGCAGCAACAGCGCAAGGCAGGCAGCAATTTCATCTTTGGATTCCTTCTTCTTCATCTTTTATTTTTTCCCTTCAAGGTTATACAAATTTACAGAAGATCTTTAACTAAAACATTTTGCACTGCCTAAGAAACAAAAGAAGAAATGAATCTTGCTTCCATTGGCTTCTGAGGGAGCAGGGATTGGCACCAAGCCAGCTCTGCCATTTCCCACCTGGATGATATTCTCTTGCATATCGAGAACGATCAGGTTAGCTTCAGTTGCCAGGTTTCCACTGATCAGAGCTTCTTGATCTAGCTCAGCTTTTGTCCTGCAAAAAGGAGTTCCAATTAAAGCACGCAGAAAGTCCCCCCAGAGTTAGATGGTCTACTGTTTAAACAAAGACAAAATACAAACGATACCATTCTGAACGATCCCATAAGAGCAAACAATGAAAATAGTGTTGAGAGGTGGTTCTTAAGAACTACTGAGTCAAATGAGGAGAGCTATTATCGTAGAACAGAAGTTCCAAAGGGAACACCTGAAAAGTAGGCATCTGGATAGTTCAAGTAGTTTCTTCTGCTTCCTTAATAGCAATCTGTGTAACGGCTACTCTGCCCTCAGTATCATGTTCAATCGTTCAGTAAGCTATGCAGTAATATCTGAAGGCATTGTCTGTAGCAAGACACCAAACCCAATAATAATATAAGACAACTGTTAAGAATAATAGACAACAATAAGAATAAAAGACAACTGATCTAACACTTTCAGAAAAAAGTAAAACCAGCAGACTTGGGCACAGGGGAAATTGCTTCAATGCCATAGCTGCAGTGTTTAATGTAGGCAATTTAAAATGTTGATTCTTGAGACTGTTGACAACATAAGACAGGAGGTCCAACAGCTGCAGGGTCAATAAAGCAGTGCCCCAGGCCATTTAAGAGAAGACTGAAACATGTATAAAGAGGTGGTGGTAAGGCAATGTATGATACCCTGTTAGTTGAGACTTAGGGACGAGGTCTGGAACACAGCTCCTCTGCAAGCTGAATGCGCTAAGCATAGGTGCAGCTCCGAACAAAAGTGTACTTTCAGAGATCCCTTCTATGCCAGAAACACAAAGAGGATGCTTTGTTCTTTTTCCTAAACTGCTCAGAAAAGGGCTGTTTCATGGCCAGAAGCTGTTCACTAGAGCTTGAGATTAGAGCTGCTCTGACTTGGGCCAAAGTTTGTAAGGTGCATGTCTGTGGCTGGAGCAACACCCTTGCAATCACGCTGAGTGACTTCAAAATCTGTGGCTTTTCTGCTTTGTTCACTTACCTTTTCTGCCCGGTGAAGTCTTACCCAAAAAGAAAGCCAGAAAAGTAAAGAGCCATCCTTTTGGGCACAACCAGATAATTCTGGGGAGGACTAAGAAAGAAGTCAGGGCAGTTGTATGGTTATGAATTACAATGACTCAAAGTAACGAAGAACAGAAGGATCTGCCAAAAGGCTGGTGCTATAATCAAGCCAGGGGTCACTAAATATGAGTAAGAACTGAACAAATTAAGCAAACAGCATAGCCGTTTGAACCATTTCCAGGAATCACTCAGCCTTGCACATTAGGCATGCCGACTGGATCCTCTCTGACACCATGCTTACCTTATAACTGCAACTACAATCCCAAAGCATGCTGGACTCAAGAAGAAGCAGGCTGAGTGAAGCTGAGTGGCAATCTGTGCAAACCTGCTGTGCCATGTACTATCTGCAAACACCTTATTTATGGGACATATACACTAAAGGGATCCACAAAGAATGAGAGCAAAGATCTCGCATACCACAGTGATGAATGCTAGGTAAACCAGAAAGGCCTGGACAATATGCAGAGTTTTACTTATGTAACCAGAAGTTTTAAGTGGTTTAACTAAACTACTGTAAAAAGATATTATAGAGCTCCTGCTGGAGGACTGTTTTGGTTTGATTTCAGTGAAACCGGATGGGAGAAAGCAAGCCACTTTCAGGTCAAAATAAGAATATTCGCACCATCTCTGCACCTCTTCCAATCTAGCAAAGAAGGTGGAAGGATTCTTTTATTTTAAGTTCAGATAAATTCCAAATTAACAATCTTGTGTTAAAAAAATATATGTGATAATCATGGATGAGTGCTAGGCTACAACAATGTAGCTGCCACATAGCACAAGCCAGTGTTCTCAGTTCAAATTCACAAATTCACAAGGGCAGCCGGACTGGTGGGAGGCCACAGTCTCTATCTGATGCACAGTGGCCCATTTAGATAGTCAAAATTCAAGCAAGTATCTACGGACAAGTGACACACTTCCTTTAGGGAAAAGCAACCAGTTCCATGCTTACAGAAACTTAGCATGTACCATGTGAAAATGCCGTAACACAAATCATTCGTGAAAGTACAATTTTCCATAAACCTAGACACTGACTTCTCTACTACGATATAGTGCTGATAAGGTGAAATGTACTGAAACTTTATAACTTAAAACCTGCAACAAGAGAAATATTCACTACAGAATCATCTTCCCCTACTCCTGCCAATAACTATTCTCAATTTTAACATAGCATGTCAAACCCAGCTCAACTGATTTGATGTGGCAAAACTTATACCACAGTAGTGTATACAGTGAGGAACCATAGCAACACCAAAATAAATGTCACAGTAAGCCTCTGTGGAGTATTTGATACAACTTGTATCAATAACTGGTGTTTACCACACTGCTAATCAGAAGAAAAAAATGTGTAGATAACTATTTAAACTTCTCATTCAAGTATTTGTAATCTCTTTGGTGTGTCATAGCAACAGTTGAATACTTCTGCTACATAAACATTTTCTTTTTCTTTCTCTTTGACGGAAGAGTGAAAGGATTGCAACTTCTGATTTTGTAATAAAACATCCTAGGACAATGAACAAAACATAAAAAAACCAAACAGCTTTGTTCTAATAAATAATATTTATTAAATTACTTACTTATCTTGTCTCTCATTTGCCTGCCGCCAGTGAGTCTGCTCCTTTCTCCAGCGCAGGTTTTCATTTAGCCCTGCTGATCTGTCATTCCCTGAAAGTGCAACATATATCAGTGAGATTAAAGCAAATGGGGATACCTGAAGTCTGGTAGCTCACTGAAAGAAGGAGATACAAGTCTGTAGCAGTTTGTCAGAACTAAAACCATTCAACTTCACAGCCTCAGGGCTCTAGGAAAAGGACAGGACCCCACCATTTTTTTCACTTAGGATTTTTAGAACATTAGCTTGCTTACAGATGTCTTCAAAGACCTAAACACAAATTATTCCATTTATTCAACAAAACAACATTTTTGGTATGAACAATTTGTTCTTACTGATAGTTTTGACACCACTTTTTGGCTCCTGATTAGACACTAACACAATTTCTCAGAATGTCTTAAAACTTCTTAGTTGGCCTCATATTCTTTACCTGAGAAGAGCTCAGTCCTATCTACACCCTGGATAATTGAAAGCTAATGATATTTTTGTCCACAGCAAAACCAAGAAAGGCCTGCAAGGGAAAGGACTGTGGGTGAAAAATACAAGAATTAAAATGGGGCGTGTGGATAAAACCCAGTAAACTCCTTTATGTCTATAACCTCCTGAGATCCTCTCAACAGACATGATGGAATAGGGGTATGAAGTACCAGCTGGTATTCTGCAGCGCTTCATCATTTCTCCTCGGGCTCCTTCACCTCTCAGTAAAGCCTCTTCTAACCGGGCCTTAACGTCTCGTGACTTCTGGAGTGCTTGGGTGCTAACTTTATCTGAGCTTTGTTTTCCCTGAAAGTAAAGACAAAACAATCAACAGCAATGCCTCCATCTTTGGACACGAGTCCAGATTACATTTCCAGAACCAGACACGACAGAAGAGACCTGTAGACGGGGCAAAACGCAATGAATATGACTGACTAACATATAAAGGCTAATTAAATTTTGCAGATGAGGAAAGAGGTAGTCTATGTACTGCTAATAAACACAAATATGTATCTCAGTGCTACAGAGAGAGAAATTAAAGCTCAGAGAGAAGGTTATTTGATCCATTTCAGACAGACCCTGTTGGAGAAGGGAGTCCTGATGTCCAGTCACAGCTCTTAAATAAAGGATCATCTACCAGAACCTTGCTTTGAAATGGGTAGAGTACAAGGAGAATGACTGCAATATTTACGGGACCTATCAATATATTGCCCACCAAAAATAGCCCTCAAATCCCCAGGAAAAGGAAAATAATAAAACAATTTAAGCCAGCTTCATAGGACTTCCTCAAAGGTTTTGTCCGCATTTTGCTTGAAGGCTAGTGTCAGTTATTTTATCTGAATGAATTTGTCCATTTATAGCATAGATTAGACAAGAGCTAATTTAACAATTGTCAATAACAGATTTCCCCTAGACAGCCAGAAGGTAACGTAAAAAAAAAGAAACCAAAACAGGACAATAAAATCAGGCCATGTTTCACTTACCTTGTACTCAAAGCATGAGACACAAATGAAGAGGAGGTCTAAAATCCTGTTCAACTGCATGGATGGAAGGTCAGCAATCCATTTCTGTATCAGATTCTGATCAGCATTTTTCATGATCCAGAGGAAACAGATCAAAAGGTTGCGAGTCGTATCAGGACCTAATGTGGCACTCTGTCTGTAGGGCTAGAAGCAGATAAAGTAAAGTCAGTTGAAAGAAGAAAAAGAAAAGGGAGGTCATTCAGGTGAAGTAATATTATTTGAATTTCAGTGAAATAAAATCTCAGGACTGAACTCCAGTAAACTTAATCTTTTCCAGGTTATACTGATTGTATTTTTTGAATGTATGTAATTAGTGACAGAACCAGTTGTACGCATGGGAAAGTCAGAAAGAAGCACAAGAGCATTGTTTGCTAGATGCTTGTATTTTAATTTCCTTAGAATAATGAAGGAGAAGATTCTATAACTGTTTGGTCCCCTCTTGCCACACACTTGTGTCAGCCAAAATGTGTAGAAAATAAAAACAACATGAAGAAAGAGACAGAGAGAGAAAAAGAAGGATCTTGAGTCCTAGATCCATGGATTCAGGTGAAACTGGCACTGGGAGGAAGCGGGGGAGTCATAGTGGCATTTACTGATCTAGAAATGAGCCTAGGTTGGATGTGGAAATGAAAACAGGCATGTGCGAGAAAAGTGGAACAATTTATGGTAAATGATTAGAAGAGAAGAGTAGTAGATGACAGGAGGAATATGAGGCATTCTTTGGGGCCGGAGGGAACAAGTTCCTCATGACTCTAGTAATTAGTTGCAAGAAAGGATAAAAGGAGAAAACAAAGAAAGGGGAAAACAGATACAAGCAAGGAGACTGGCAGAGCACTGGACATACCAGGGACACCAGAGATATTCCAGAGCTCCTCAGGTTGAACTGATTCCCTGCAATGGCAAGGGCCACGTTTTGATTGATTGCGCCTGCAGAGTCTTGTTCTTCTTCTGGGTTTCCTGTGCGTCCCTTTCCGCTGCGGGCATCTGAAACTAGATTTGAAATATCCCATTGGAACTTCAGGAGCAATCTAATTGTTGCCGCTCACATGTCATAGTTTTCCCTTGGGTTGTAACCTAACAGAACAATTGGCACCTCCATCCCTGAGACTGTTGGTCTGGCTGATGTATCAAGCAGTGAAAGAGGTGCAGCATTAGCAAGACAGATTGCAGCCATCTGCAAAGGCTGCCAAATTGTTCAAATAAACACAGGGAAAGAAGACGTGTCCAATAAGCTCCAGGTATTCAGAGAAGCTAAATTAAAAGCAAAGGAGTAGCAAATATGGGATTGTCTCTGAAGTTCAAAGGTAAGCCAGGTAAGACTTGGAACCATCTAGTTCCAGTCCATTTCAGGCAAGAGCATCAGTGCAAAAGCCATACGTGGGTTTGGTGATGTTCAACAAAGTATGTAAGTCTGCTAACAGGTGACAGAGACAGTATTGCCTGCTGGCTAAAGAACAAGTTTAATTTTAGGCATTTAGATGCTTCTATTCCCTGATAGTTCTTGACATCACTTTCAGCAAATAAAGTTATTTATACCTAAGTTTTATAAAAATCTCCTCTGATTCTGAGTGTCCATTTTGTGTTTTGCAAGTCCTGTTTTTCAGAGAAGCTGAGTGACCAGCCAGTTCCAGTGTGTTCAGAACGAGGTCAACAGCCTCTTGTGACAGATACTCAAAAAGAAAGACACTCCAAAACCTAGTCATACTGGTACGCCTGGGCTTCTTCATAATGTTTCCTTTTCATCTGTGGTATAATACTTAGATCAGAAGAATAGGGTGAGATCTGATTAGCCAATGTATAATAGATGCTTTCATCTTATTAGACTGTGCTAAAGAATACTTTCAAAGTATTAAGTTTTTTGTCCAGGCATCTAAATGGATAATATTTTCAGAACCAGTGACAAAAATACATTCTTCAAATATTATACCTTTTTTCTTTATAGCTTTTATTTTCTTTATGGAAGTGAAATGTATTTTTCCAAGTAGCAGAGACCTACTATCTTACAAAAATATGCAAAATAGTTACTTTCAGCAGTATTATCTGAACACACATGTAGCAAAATGCAAGGAAAAAGCTCAGATAATGTTGTTTTAAAAGGCTTGATAATGCAGATCAAAGTTTATTGTTGTAAGAGATGATAAAAATATGTTTTCTGTGTGATCATTACTTTTGCCCAAGATTAATTTTGGTATAATGTTAATAGCACTAAAGGGCAATAAAAAAAGATAGAAAGAATACAATCTTTAATTGTGGTGTAACACAAGGTCAGTATCACTCCTGTTTTCTCCCCTACTATCTGCTAAACCTATCTATCTCAGTATTTCTCACAGATCTTGCAGGCTTTATTTGCAGAATCATAATATTTACACTAAGATATCGACAGGAGTACTTACTAATACATCTCTGGTCTATCATTTGCTCATGAAGTGAGGACACTGAAGTTTTTCCTGTCTTTAAAAATCCAGTTTAATTCTAAGTATAGAAATATTCAACCTTACTAAATTGTGGGGAATTTCTGCACTTAGCACAATCTCTTTTATGTTTGACAGACTGTTTAGACAAGTGACACTAAGAAGCTGAAAAATATAAAGGGAAAAAGGTCTTACCTGTAAAATCATGGAGTTGCGGCAGTGAATCCAAAATTATACCAACCAAAGGGAGGTAGAGAGCTGCAATTTTAATCTTCACCTCTTTTTTGGAGCAACGTGAGTCTAGGTCATGGGAACTCAGGAGGCTAAGGATAGCATTGACAGCTTTTCTTTGCACCTTGCTAATCCTGTTAACACAAAACCCACCCACAAGCTCCATTAATGAGTCATGCACAAATTATTTATAAATCAAAGATTTAAGAAGCAGAGTGAAGGTGAAAGAAATAAATTAATACACCAATATTCATGATATAATTTCTTCCATTCTGACAGAGACTAATGTTCCCTGCAAAAGACAGCTATCTTACATCTCCAAGCCACTTCACCACAATCAGAGACCACCCAAGCCTTTCAAACTTCCCATAAAAACTCAGTATGGTGAAGAAAGGTGCTTAAAGAAAAGCATCAGACTCTGGCCAAAGATTAGCTAAACTGAAGCCCAGACAAAGGCAGAGGTGTTTTAGAGAGAAGAGCAACTGAAATATTAAGTTGTATTCTCAACTGTGGTATATTTAGCCAACACTACTGCAACAAATCGTATATTTTTCTTCACTAGGAGCAACATACTGCAGATAAAACAATGACTGGGTCACTGCTATGTTGCAGAGTGACTAACTGAAGAGAGTGGGGGGAAACAGGACTGCCCTGAAACCAAACTATGACCTTGCCAAGAGTAATATCTAAATCCAGATCCCATTCTAAAATCTGCAAATTGGGATACCCACCCCTCGCAGTCTGCATCCAGCGCTGCTGCCAATTCTGTGAAAAGTAAGCCAGTCAGAAAGTGCTGCTGACGATATTCGGCTGAGAGGTCAAACATACCAGCGATTTTCTGGTCCTGGAAACTAGAGCAGGAGCTAGAATTCTGCGGAAGTATATTAGTAGTGTTAAAAAATGATCACTGAAATCAAAGCTTCTTAAAGAGGTTGCAGTCACAGTCCACGTAGCTAATGGAAAAAATCTCTACCAGAAGAAAAGCACAGACTTTGAAAGAAGGTTGGACATTTTGAAGGAAAACATCTCAGTGTGAAATAAAAAGCATCTAGTTTCTAATGAGTTTCTTGCTAGGATGCAATATAATCCTTTTCATTCTGTGTGGGCAACTCATTTGACATTTTTTGAAATGTAAAATTCCTACCCTGTATTCATTAGTTTGGACAGGACACAAAGTCAGAATTTTCTCCATGTTTACAACTCTTTACATTGTTCGTACTGTTGCAGAGCAGCCATCAGGAATCATACAGCAGGAGGCTGCCCCTACATTAAGAGGGACCTTGGTGTCAGAAGTTTTGCACTGTGCTTTCTTCAGCATCCGTGATGTCTAGCAGGGAAATAAGGTCAGGAAAGATGTGTGAACAGTGTTTCCTTTCACCCTGGAAATCCTTGGCTGAGCTTGCTGGCAGCTGGCATAATTTAGAGCAGCCTTCAAACTGCTGTAACTTAAGGCTATGACTGATATACAGCCAGCCCAGGAATGGAAAGTTGCTGCTATATATGTGTTGTGAACTTCTTAGCTTCTCCACTCATAGGTCTGTGCCACAGGTCACCTGGAATGTTTTTGTCCCCTGATCATGTGAGCATAAGTCTTAGACTCTACTCCCCAGTGCAGCTATTGGGGTTTACGAGTCCAAATTTTGCTTTTAACTTAAATTCTTCCATATTCCTTCCCAATATTTCTGTCAGTCACCTGGGAATAGTCCCAGAAAACAAACACATGAAGTAGCAGTATACCACACTGTGGCAGCTGTCTTCCAGCAAATTGGGTCAAATGAAACTCATGTCTCTAAACTGGCCTATATTTTGGATCCACGTTCTTAAGCCCACTCCCATTTCAACCTCAAGCAGATAGGCATTGGCCATACTGTGGTTGTGTGGAATAACATTAAAGTGTAGAGCACCAAGGTAAGTGAATTTGGCTTCTCTCCAAGAGTTCCAAAAGATTTATTCACAAGGCCACATTTCTTACTGAGAATCTAACTCTAGCTGGGCAGCACTCCTGCAGACAGATCAAAATTACTGCAAGGGTGGTCAGCTAATCTATTAAATCATCCAAGGGCCACAAAAGCATTATTGATTTGTGCAGGTTGCACTTCATAGGTTACTCCTAAAGGAGAAAAAGAGTTGATGATGTTGCTTGAAGGAAAGAATGATTAAACTGGTGCCTGCCCAGCTCTGACTTGCTAGAACTAGTTGCAAGACCTATGCTGACTTCTTTTTTTCCCCATAAGCAGAAGAGTCTCATTTCTAGTTCTTTGGCATCCAGGATTAGCATTAAGCAAAACTATTGGGAAATCCTGACTCTAGGATCTTCATGCTTTGCTTTTAATTCCAGGGAAATCTTCAAGAAAGTATTATTTACTACTATTAACCTGTCAGAACCCTTAAGGTATGGGATGTAGCACATCTTAGCATCCACCCAATTCTTTGGCAATGACACTTGAAAAAGAGCTGTGAAGTTGAACTTCCCTGTTACTCAGTGGTTTTGTACGTTCCACCATTCTTAGCTTCAGTTCCATTCCCCTGTACCCAAGGGCTGTGGGGCATTATGGGGCATTGCACTGAAATGCTTCATCTCAGTCCTGACCTCTGCAAGACCACTGAGGTGAAAAACAGGCAGGCTAGCACCCTTTGTTAGGGGGTCTGCCTCATGGTAAAATCAAAATACCATCTAAATAGAATGTAGAGAAGAGCACAAGACTTGCAAAATAGTGTGTAGCGTGCCAGACAACAATTTCTTCATTGAATGTGTTTGTGAACTCCATGGCCAGGATGATGGATGGGAGGTCCTGACATTCAGAAAGTTTAAAACTGCTTTTCTGTCAGTATCTGGTCAAGTCTGGAAAAATGTGCATGTACTGGGAATGACATCCTAGGAGAAATGAGAAGTGATGAGGAGGGGCACTCACAAAAAATGTGTGGAGAGGTCAGCTCAGGATACCTGAGTGTTTCCACACAGAAAAATCATAAAGTTCAAACAAAACACTGTCCAGAAAACACAATCATTGTCAAAGTCAAAGCATCATCTGTACCACTGGGCTGGGGGGCAATCCAGAGCAAAGAATGCTGCTATTTGAAAAGGAAAGCATGATAATCCTGTCCTGAACAACACTAAGGCTCAACAGAAATTAATGATTTCACGATATTGAAAATTGCAGTGCTTGAGTCATTAACTTGCATAGTGGTAGCATCTACATCCACTTGGAGAATAAGAAGTTTAGCTAGAAGGCAAATGCACAGAAAGTTTGCTGTGCACTGATGCATGCCATAATTCTCCAAAAAAAGATATTGAAATCTGTATTTGTAGTTGTGTATGCATGGGATATAGGTGTGCCTGTAAATTAGCCTCGAGAGCCATGCTCCTTTTAGACATTGTATATCTGCCTTAACAGCGATTTTCAGTTTGCATATTTCTAGAGGGGCACATATGTGTCATGTTAAGTTTTAACGTGTAGATGCAGTTTTGCAGTAGTACTCCCTAAGTCTTTATTCTTTTGCCCCTTCTCTTTCAAGAGGAGATTTGTTGTGGCTAATTCTAACCAAGAGCAACATAAGTCTTTCTCTACATGTGTGCTTCATGTGACATTCATGCAACGCTGTCTAATGGATGCCTACCTGGGAGGACAAGGAGGGGGAGGGGGATGCTGGAGCAGATGCAGAGGTCATGAAGAAGAGGTTCAGATTGAGGTAATTCTCATGGCTGCAGAGAATTCTCAGGAACTCCAGTCTCATGGAAATCAGGGTGGAGAGTGAATTCAGCTTGTTTGAGAGCTAGAAAAGCAAACCAAAAAAGTGT
The DNA here is from genome assembly GCA_013398915.1 of Dromas ardeola. Taxonomy (NCBI): domain Eukaryota; kingdom Metazoa; phylum Chordata; class Aves; order Charadriiformes; family Dromadidae; genus Dromas; species Dromas ardeola. The sequence goes on along the minus strand of VYZM01017816.1, from coordinate 70,307 downwards.
CATGTGATGGGCGTGCACTATTTAAATTACCATGCAGTGAAATATCCTGTTTCCTGAAACAGAAGTACACAAATAACCCAGCATGTATTAAAATGCTCACTGGTTCCCTGTACCTAACCAGTTTCCAACCATTAGGTGCTCTTTGTTTGGCAGTGGTGGTGTCCCTCCCCCCACTTCCCCGCTGACTTATCAACTTCCCGAGAGACAATCAATTGTATTTTTTTCTTTCCCTCCCGAAAGAAAAACATAGAGTATTTTTTTCCTTTTGCATAACATGAAGATGAAAACCAAACAAAACTCTGCTGAGTCTGTGGCAAACTATTAAAAATTGCTGTTAGGCAACACAAAGCATCAGTGGTCCTGCCATTTCCCTTCAAATCAACAATGACATCAGTGGAGCATTGCCACATACTGTAGAAACCAGGATGGTAGCCCCCTTGCATTCTCCTACATACCATCAGCTGACAGGGGGCCTTCCTTTGGCAGAAAGGTATAACAGGTCACAAAACAGAAGGAAAACTTTCCCCTTCAAATGCCAAAAATAATTTCATAACAACATACTGCATGGTCTTTAATTTTGGGAGGCTTGTAGAGCAAGAAGACAGAGATGGATCATTTTGATTGAACCCCCCCAAATCTACATACTGTCCATCACAGCAGCGCACTGGAAGAGTCAGAGACCAAAAGCTGCTCAATATGGTCTGCAGACCCTGCTGCTAACGGATGTAAAAAAGTAAGGGAAGAAAAGTGGCTCCATGGATGCTCTGCAGCAGTGCAAGGTATGACATTTCTAAAAGAGTCTTAAGCTCCACTCAATTTTTTTATGCAGACCACAAATCAAAAGAGGTTTAAAGTCGCTGCATATGCAATAGGAAATAGGAAATTTACCTGGCCCTTTAACACAACTCAAAGGATCTTGATGGATAAATGAATCAAGCGGAACAGAACACTGGACTGGCCGTAAGCCAAATGCAATCCCAATCATGCATTGTGCCTACCTGATTACAGTAATGTTTGATGAGATTAAACACAAATCCTCGGTCCATTAAAGAAAGAAGATCATACAAGAAAAACGCCAGGCTGATATTAATTTTCTCTGCTTGCTCACTTTCCTTTAAAAAAAGGGGAAAAAAGGGCATATATGAGGTATAAAACTTATATAAAGGTGGAAGATGTTTTAAAATCATTAAAAAATAATGTAGGGAACAGCTCCCAGAACCATCTCATGGAACATACTGGACAAGATTATTTCAGTTCAGTTTACGTGATCTTGTTAAAATTATACAGAATCACTCCTGTAAATTCTTTCAACTGTTGTAGTTTTCACAGAGGAATATCACAGGATGAATGAACAAGTTTATCTATGCAAGCCTTTGGGCTGACAGCAATTAAATGGAATTTGAGACCTGTTCTGAATTCCCTATGGGCTGCAATCCTGCATATGCCACTTTTTTTAAAAAAATTGAACCTTTAACATTAGAGAATGCTGGTTTAGGTACTTAAAACATAAAATATTGTTTTACAATATTAATAAAAATTTGCACTGGCTCTACTGATGGAATGCCAAGTATTTTGTTTAGAAATTTTAAGTGTAAAACTGATAGTAAAAAATACTGGTAAGATAGATCTGTGGGTTTTACCATTTAGCAGCTCTTACATGCTTAGAATTGGCCTGATTACCAGAGATATGCAGCCCTAAGTAAAAATCACAAAAAACTTCACATGCTCTCTAAAATAAGGCTACAGTTACTTCAAATATACTAATTTAAATCATAAAATCTCAGTAGCATATGTAGTTCATCAAGAGAAACTCGTGGAGGTGTCTGGGGGATCTGCACACATTTAATGCTCAGAGCCCTCAGGTGTGTTCATTCAAGACTGACAGAAGAGATGACTGAGAAAAATGTTGCCCCTACTCGTGTCTCTGGCTAGTGAGAACAGGTGTGCAGCACCTCAGGGTGGTTATGATTTAATTTTTCATTTTTCAACCTTTTAGTTGCTGTTCAGGAATAGACATATATATATATATATATATTTCGTATGATCTGGAATTTACACAGCAAAACATTTTTCTACTGTGAAGAAAAAATTAGTTTTCTACTACCTCACTAAAATATGCCAGACATATCACTGTAGAATCCTAGGGCAATCTGTCATGCTCAACCATGTATTGAAACATAGATTATTACTGCTTGGATTTAAAAATCAGACACACATTACCTACTGCTGCTCTGTACAACTAACCAATGGCCCTAATTCTGCAAACATTGCAGTGGCATTTTCACACATAATCAGGTTCTATACACTCACTCTATCAAAATGGTATTGAATTAACAGCCCATAAAAATCTGTGTATTTCTTGTGAGGAAGCCATAAAATACTAAACTCTTGGCAAAACCTAGAGTTCCGTTAAAACATTTTTAATGTAACATATTTTTATTACACAACGTATTAAAAAAAAAAAAGTCACTGACACCTTAAGTCAACATTTCTGTGGAAATGATTTCTCTGCATATGGCTATCACGGAAGCACACCAAAGTATTGAGCAAAGGGTAAGAAGCTTCAGGAACGACTTCTTGGTGGACAGTGACAACACTTCTGCCATTCTCCGCCCTTAGTTGTCTGGTCTCTCCAGTCTAGTCTGCCCTGTGGCAGAGCACACTGCTGGGCGGGCATAGTGCATTTGGCAGCTCTGGGGCATGTAAACAAGTCGGTTGCAACAACTGAATGAACAACAGTCACCCAGTGCCTATCTGTGGCCTTAACTTTGTCTATTGGTCAGTGCAGAGTGACATCAGCGATGTAAGCTGACAGTATTAGTGTTCAAATATAAATTACATTTTGTCATCCTTTCAACTTTATAATCCACTGTAATTTGTTAAAATATATCAGGAGAAAGAATTTCATGGGATTTAGGGCTTATTTCTTGTCAATTTTCATGTGACCAGTGCTTCTTTAAAGAGATCTGGTGTTAGGTCCATGAGTGGCTGGATTTTGCAAACCTCAAAAGGAATACTGCCTTCATATTGCATAGCCTACTGCCGTCAGAGAAGTAAAATGTGGAATAAAACACAATGCAGTAGAAATGAGGGTAACAGGAAAGGGAGATAAAAGGAATAAGCCCTGCTTGGGCTGCAGTTTGATGCCACAGCTAACCTGGCATAAAGCAGCACTGCCACTGAAAATGGGTGTCCAACCTTTCCTGTCAATGGGAAAGAGGACTCCCTTCCTGGACCCTGCAGCCACACCGAGAAGCAGGCTGGGGAGCTGAGCTGAATAAAAACAAACCGTCTGCCAGGGAAGCAGAAGGTTGCTCCTCGCACAGCCACAACTCTCGCTTAAGGTCCACATGAGAATACTGCCTCAGTTTTGGCCAAATTCTAGTGACACTCCTGAAGCTGAAAAGGGATTAAATACAGCTCAGTGTAACAAGGATCCATGCTGCTTATTTCATGCATTTACCTTCTGTGGTTTGACTAAAAGTGCAGCAATCTCTGAAGTAACCACACTCACTATAGTGGTAATATCATCTTTGAAGCGATCGGAGAATCGGCTTCTTCGTGGGTTGTCTTGCTTCTCTATGTTGTGGACATACTGAGCCATACTCTTTATCTGAAAAGCAGAACAAAAAATTAAAAAAAAAAAAAAAGCCCAACTGGAGGTAAAACTACTGCTTTAAGTTAGTCTATGAGAGTAAGATTCCCTACGTGTTTTTCCCTGAATGTAATAATTCTCATCTTCTCAGAGCTGCTGTGATAAATCCTATATGTACTGGCAATGACAACAGAGAGCCTAAGACTCAAACACAGACATGGATTCCTGTTCACGTTCATGCAGTTGGCTACTCTTAGCACCTGAAATCAGAATCACCCTTCCCTGTCCCTTGCATCTGCAGCTCTGAAATGCTGCTGTTTGCAAATTTTGCCCTTCATGGTGATAGACAGGGAATGACATTTCTGGAATTAATTCTTATTTCTTGACCTGCTGTTGGTTTGCTTATATGCTGCCAGTGGAAATCAGTATGTTTTTTCCACTGACATCCATCACCTCAGGGCTCTGTGAAACTGTGAGTTTAAGGAGTCTTGTTACTGCTCCCGTGTTGTTAACAAAGTGAAAAAGACAGGAACAGGTATTCACAGAACAGGAATGGTTCAGTTTGCTGTCTGTCTTTCAGCATTCTGCAACCTGTGGACCACTGTGCATGTAGTTCATGCAGGACTTTGCCACCACAGACTCTCAGTGGGGAATGGTGGTGAATATGGGGAATTCTTTAGTAGTATTTCCATTATTTGGGACCTCTCCTTTTCACATTGGGGCTGAGATCACCACCCAACTAAATCTGTGTCTGGAGTACCTGCTACATTTCACCATTAACTTACTATAAAATACCACTGTCAAATCTTACCAGGAGCTCAAAGAAGAACCAGGCATACTTGAAGACAGATTCTCTCACCATACCCGTGCTGACCACCATCTGCAGTGCCAGCTCCTCGTGGAAATGCTAGATAATAAACACAGAGTGTTGGGAAATGGCTTTTCAATCAACTCATCTTCCAGTCTCAACATCCCCCCTCTTCCCTGTGGGAAACTCCCCCATACTGGAGAGTCAGCAGCTGGATGGGGATGTGTGGACATCCCTGTAAAATGAGAAGACAGATTTGACCAACATGTCATATCAGGAATGCTGATGGCAAACAGACTTTGGGATCCATTTTTCTGTGGATCCAGAACCCTGGATAACTAAACTGGGAAATGCCTTTGGTTTATCCTTAGGCCATTGGCTATGTGCATGGCAGGGAACAGTCACGTTCCCCACTGCCCCCTAAGCTTTTCCATTTAGCAGGTCCATGTTTTTTAAGAGAAGGTAGATAAGGTAAGATTGTCTCAGTGGTGGGAGAGAAGGACATAGCAATAACCACAGCAAAGCTTGTGCAGAGGTTTGTAGTTGGAGACAATACTCGTTGCAGTCAGATCTGACAATAAGACACCCAATCCTAATGACCTAAACTTTTAGGAAACTAAAATATGGACTAAAAATTTATTGCAATATCTATTTTCTATTCCTGACACAAAAAATAAAGCTAATGAGATTCCTAAGCATATTTATATTGAATAGAACACATTAATCCATCCAATGTTCAGATTGGGTATAAACCTGTATGCTTTTTGTCAGAGAACACACCATTAAACAGGAGTAAGAAAAGAGGTTCTTAACTGTAACTCAGATTCTGAACTGCTCATTGCAGGATTTTCCCCCTACTTTTTCATCCAAAGGCACTGCTGCTGAGCAATGCCAAACACAAGATACAGCTCTGGAAAAATTATCTATGTGATGTGGTATCTTCTGTGTTCTTAAAAACTATTCGGGAATATATACTCAAGATAGGATAGAGTTTCTTCGTTCTAAAAGCTACAAAAAGGGAAAAACATTCTTTACAGAAGAAAGAGATGGCAAATATTTCTGTACGCAGTTTACTGTAACATGTAAAGGCATGTATCCAAGGGTAAACAGCAGTGGAAAAAGACAGAGGCCCTAACAGCTTGAGAATGAGAGCAAAGGGAGGATCCAGGCAGGCTACTACTTGTCTAAATCTGTCCTGGAAAAAGAATCTAAACGCTCTGGAGGAGAAGCAGAAAAGTTTGGGTAATATTTACCCAGTGATTCAATATTCCATCACAAACTCCTTGTTTGATAAAACTGGTTGTTAATTTTGCTCTCTCTCTCTCTCCTCTCTCCCAATTTAGAAGTGCTAATTACCAGCACTGCCTCAGGAGGCTCCAGGCTCTGTTAATGCGCGCCCTTACACTTAGTGGCAGGGTACCTTTTTATTGGATGGTCTTGGGCTTGCACAAACGCTTGGCATGTCATTTGTTCCTTCAACGTAGAAAGACATCCGGCTGGAGCTGTGATCCATAGGCTGGAGGGCATAGCCAGAAGAAATACATAATAGCAAGTTAATACATAACTTCAGCTACTTAACAGAGAGGAAATCCGCAGCGGTGGTTTTTTCGGAAGGTATGCACAGATGTTCCCCGGGACAGCTAAGCTCTCCCTTGCTCCCCATCCCCCTTCCCAGGGGAAGCCAAAGACCCCCTGGGCGCGGCCGCCGCAGCAGAGTGCGCGTGCCAATGCCAACACTGCCATCTCGTGCCCGGTTTCAGCACTGCAGCTGCATTTCGGGAGCGCCGCGATTCACCCCTCCAAGGGTGACTGTCCTTTCAGTTCAGCCGGTGGCTCTCCGCTGGAAAGCAGCTAGCATCTGGGAGTCTTCCTTCCATTAGAAGTAACGCCGATTTAAAAGGACAATTTAAATGGCAGTCTCCAGTTGTGAATTGCTACATTTATCAATGTGATGAAGCCGTAATATCGAACATTTTAATTTTGTATTAATTTGGGGAGGGGAGAAAGAGGCTTGAGCTCTGTTCTTTTAGGACACAGTACAAGAGAGTAAAATTCACAAAGCTATTAAGTTCAAATCTACATCATTAAAATTTGCTATGGATGAATACGTATGCCTATATAAACAAATCAAATAGATTGGCAAAGCCTGTGTATCTTACTAGTTCTGGTTTAATTTGCTGAAGACAAGCACCCAATCACTTTAACTGGAGAGGCACATGATCATTCAATGGAGAAAAGACTTCAAAATGTTTCTGAAAATAACCTGCTTGAGAAGCAGTATTTTACATACATAACAATGAAAGAAAAGGGAGGGGGGATATGGTTCAGAGCTCAGCAGACACGCTGCTGCGGAGCTCTGCCAGGGCTGCAGCTAGGAGCAGGCTCCTTACCCAGGGGAAAAATCCTGCTTTTGTCAGAGGCACAGCTTCCCAGCTCCTGCTGAATGGGGTACTCTAGATTTTGGTTTCCCCAGAGAGCTGAGCACAGCCACCCTCATAAAGCTCTGAGGTGAGCCTGGGATGCTATAGACCAGCAAGCATCAGGTGCCAGTTAGGGAAGAAAATCCTGCCTCTTGGCTGTCATCATCCTTTCTATCCTGCAAGCTGTTGGTGGCATATGTAGTTGTAGATGAGAAAGACAGAGGAAGCTTGTGTTCCACTCTAGTTGAGTTAAGTATTTGAAAAGTCCCAGTTACAAAATATGCACATGGCATCTGCACTGTAGCCAATATAAAATCACGGGGTTGCTGTCATATAAATTGTCTGCTTTTTTTTAACAGGAAACTATTTAGCACCAAACAGGCTCTGTGTTTAAAAAAAAAGAAAGAAAAAAAAGAAAGAAAAAAAGGAGCAAGAATAAATTATCAGTGCATTTTAGGAAAACTGTTTCCTTTCCGAGAACTCTTTCACCCCTTTCAGAAAGTGAATCTGTTCCCAGTGTAATCAACAGTAGTCTCTTCTCACACTGACTGTGTGCAACCTGCACCAGCCCACGTCACCAAATGTGAACACAACTTAAATGTCAGGAAGCACAGGAGAGTGTGGGATGACATCCAAAAAGCAAATCCCCCTGTGGGTGTCTAAGCCGCAAACAAGAGACAGAGGTCTTACTTCTTGCTTTCTTCGCTGATAAGAGACATCAGAATGGGATTTAACGTGTGCTTACGCCAAATGCTTCTGGTGATACACACAGTGCATTTACAAGAAGAAAACTCAATCCTCAAAGAACAAATCTAGATTATTAGGTTTTGGCCAATCGAATTCTCCAGGTATATGACTTTGTTCTCTTACCTTGGATGACATGATGTTTTTCACCTCCTCATCAGCAGCAGTTTGTGTAACAGTAATGTCAGGATTGCTGCAGCTTATCACTCGGCTCTGCAGGAGTTTACTCCCAACAGACACTGCGGAAGTGCGTCCAAATGTGTAATACCGAGACTCTGTCAAAATGGCACTGCTGCCTGCACCTGCTCATAGGGAGATGTTTGAACTAAGACTAAAGAACATATGTATGAGACAAACATGAAATTCAAGCTAGCTTTGCTTACTGCTATTATAGCATCATCATTTTGAAAAGCATAAAGCACCTGAAAAATCTCACCACCAACTGCTTCCTTAACAAATTACATAGGCACTGAATGATAAGGTGCAGATATTTTCCAAGCCAACAACTCACAGGGTGATTGCACAAGCAGTAACAAAAGATTAACACAGGGCTACCTGAGCAGCAGCACTATTACAATAGCTCTTTCTTCTTCCCGTCATCTCTTTTTAATTTGCTGTAGATCAAGACAAGATTCACAGGTCTAAACATAAAATATCACCTTCAACACATAACATTTAACAGCACGTTCAAAGTGTCCAAGGAAGCAGGGAGCAGCACTGCCAGCAGGAATTTCACCAAATGATTAACTAATTTTCAGCTTCCTCATGGACCTTGTTTTTCCAGGATAAAGAATTTCCAAGTGTAGGCAAGCTCAGAGATTTTAGCACAGCTTAACATCAGTCTAAATGTCTCTCAAGGGGGATTTAAATGAATATTTGAAAGAGAAAAGGGCCTACGTATCTTTAGCTCCTATTGCACAGCTGCTTGGTGCTAAGTCAGTAAATACATAGCAGTTGATCAAATGAATCCTATAGGCTTTAGGACAATGGACTGCAGCAGAATAATAGAATAGTCGAGGTTGGAAGGAACCTGTGGGAGTCATCTGGTCCAGCTTCCCCGCTCAAATAGGGCCACCTAGAGCCAGTTGCCAAGGATCGTGTCTAGACAGCTTTTTAATACCTCCAAGGTGAGAGACTCCACTGCCTCTCTGGGCAACCTGTGCCAGTGTTTGGTCACCCTCACAGGAAAAAAGTGTTTCCTGATGTTCAGAAGGAACCTTCTGTGTTTCAGTTTGTGCCCATTGTTTCTGGTCCTGTCACTGGGCACCACTGGAAAGACCCTTGCTCTGTCTTCTTTGTAACTTCCCTGCAGGTCTTTGTATACATTTGTCATCCCTGATCCTTCTTTTCTCCAGGTTGAGCAGTCCCAGCTCTCTCAGCCCTTCCTCACTGGACAGATGCTCCAGTCCCTTCAACACCTTGATCACCCTTAGCTGGTCTCTCTCTAGTATGTCCATGTCTCTCATGTACTGGAGCCCAGAACCCGTCACAGTATTCCAGGTGTGACCTGACCAGTGCTGAGCAGAGGAAAAGGATCACCTTCCTCAACCTGCTGGCAACATATAGGATTTCCTCCTCTGATGTCATCCCTAATGCGATGGAGAAATTGTCAGAGCTTGGCCCTATGCCACTTGACAGTAAGTTAGTTTTCATGGAAAGTCGTTTACTGATGTATGAGTCAGTAAGAAATCGGCTTCCTAAGGACATTTTAATTTCTGGAGGAAATTAAATTCCTCTAAAGAAAGCCTCAGTTTAGGAGATGTCTCTCACTTTCATTTTCATGAAGCTACAGCATTGCATATAGCTGCAGAGTCCCCTCAACCAATCCCTGTATCTTAAATGAATGACTGAGAAATTGAGATTATGGGGGGCAAGTCCATGTTGCTTTTTGCAGTGCTGAGCTCCCTGACTTTCCTCTGAGAAAAATGATATATCTGAACAGTGCTGTGCTTAAACGGTATGCTGTCTGGGTCTTAGAAGTTGTGTTTGCTATTTTATAGGCCAGTTCCCTAAGTCCTCCTCTCAGAAGCACCATGCTGAATAGCATGTATAAAGAAAAAAGAATACTTTTGCAACCCTTGCACCAATATTACCTGGTTTGACTACTTCTCTTTGAGGGTCTGGCAGACGAAATACGTAGTAGACATAAGATGCCAGGAGGCAGTTCCTCCCGTGCTGGTCTTTGCTTAGGTCTTTGCTGTTGTGGAGACTGTTCACTATTGCAACCACAGATTCAAAGGCAAACTGTGAGAAGTTGGCTGTGAAACAGAGGCAAGAATTAGTCTCAGCGCTGAAGGGTATAATATAATTGGGTGAGGGCATTCTCTGTACTAACAACAGCTAATTCTATACACTTTAATTCAGTCCTTAACAAATTCAGAGATCTAGACAGCAATTCCTATACCTGACCAGACCCAAGGTCTACACAGGCCAATAATCATTCTTCAGTAGACCCACTGACTTTCAACCCAAACACTGATACTCCGTCACTTCCTGATACATAAAAGAAGACCGTAACTGTTAATGACCATTTCTAGCAGTCTTCACTCATTTCCTATAAAATACCTACTTGAAGAACACTAAGACTCATTATTTGTCCAGACAGACAAATACAAGCTAGCAGGCTTTTCCACAAGTATTATAGTGCATGACAAGTGCTGATTACCAAAATGAGATAGGAAATAAACTATACCACTGTCTCCAAGTATGCCTTCCTTCCAGAGTTAACGTATGTGATGGGCAACTGGCAGCCCTGGTAACAGAAAAATCTGTGTGCATTACTATATCCTCTCTGTTTTTGTGCTCACCCAGTTCTGTCTAAAGATATTTGGGCAGAGGATATGTCAGCTGTAGGATAAGTGATTTTGCTGGTGTTTTCCTTGCAAAACAACTGAATCCCAGACAAAGTTAAATACAACCCACTTTCTGACCTATATTTCCAGATAAGTAAACTTCTATAATTTGATGTGCCTCCCAACCAGAGTCTGAGATACATATAAGATACGTAGGAAGAAAAGGAGAGAAGGCAGGAACTCAGTTAAACCTGATTAAATTGTGCAGTGAAACTGTGTCTTAAGAAGCACAACTTCTTCAGAAGTAGAGTACCCCAAAGACTAAATCTGAGCCCGGATATTTAGCAATCATTTCTGCCACATCTCTAAGTTGCTTGCAGTACCACTCCAAGTCCATGCACCAGTAAATACCTGTCTGGCCAGCTATGACCATGGGCTGTACAGCCAGCTGGAAGAGTTTGTCTAGTACCAAATGTAAAAACAAGACAAGAGGTTCAAGGCGTGAAGAATTCAAACAGATAATGCTGAGTTTCAATTCGTGTTCCAGTGCAGCCTCTGTAATCTTCTGGTCCATCAGTCGAATGGGGAATGTCACTTGACTTTCCAGAGAATGGCACAAGGTGAAGAACTTCTCCAGGTGATTGTCCTGCAAATACAGTGCACTCACAGTTAACAAAGTTGATATAGTTCAGGCTACTGCTAGCTGAACAAAGCCTGATTGTCCCACCTGATGGGATGAGAGAAAATATTTTCACCCTTCTGTCTTGCAGTGGTGGCTAGCCCTAGAGATCAATTTGTAAAGCAGCTGTCACAGCCTTTTGTTTGTTCCTTTTCATCTGTCTCAAATTCAGATCAGCTTAAAAGCAGAAAAGTTAAAGCCCTTACTAAAGTGATTGCTTCATTTAATGAAAATACTATTCCCTCTTTCTAATAAAACTCTATCACTTCATAGGTCTATAGTCCCTCTGCCACCCACATCTAAGTTCCAGCTATATACATATTATGTGCCTTATGAGTATGCCCTACCTGTATTTAAAAAGCATACTGCAAAGGCTCATGGACTTGCTTCAGATACAGACATAGCGCCTTCAGTTATTAGGACATAGCTATCAGAGTTAACTAGAATGGGATAATGGGGAGGAGACAGTGTAAAGTAGCAGAAACAAAATAAAGTTGCTCTGCCTCAAACCAGTATCCCAATAAGATGGGCAAAGCTCCAATTTCCTATCACATTTAAGTGACCAGAATCGTAGAGTTCTCATTCAGCACTAAGCTTGTGTCCCCACACCACATGGCATTGACAGCTGAGCCGCCTAAAGCATTCTGGCAGTATTATCAGTCCCTACAGGCGGGGAGGTGCTATGTCTCTGCAGATGCAGACACATTGTCTGAACTAGCTTTGCAGAATAGAAGATGCAGAGTGCAGAAACTGGCATTGCGCCCTGCCGGAGTCTTTAAACACAGCCTAAGCAGACCCTCACTCAGCTGAGAGGACACCTCTTGCTTGATGTGACTTGCTGTTGAGAGGGCAAGTTCACTTATACCAATACATTTCATGTCACCAAAGGATTTCATTCACTGAGGATATCAGGTTATTTCCGTAACTGTTAGTTGGTTTTAAACCTGTGTGAGCTTAAACATCTCCATTTCATAAACATCCTAAGTTGGCCTGGACATCTGAATTCTCTTTAAAATGAAACTGAAGCTGGATGTTACTTCTGATGCATTACCTGAGTGTGAACAGATGAAACAGCTTGCACTTCAATACCGAAAACACCCTTGTGTCCTTCAACCCACTTAATAGGTGGTGTCTGAGATGGAACTTTCTGTGATGGAAAAAAAATACGGGAATCATCATCTTCCTTTTAACAATCAAACAGAAATTCTGTTTACATGGGGGCTATAGGGTATTCAAGCTATTCACTTAATTTTAGATACCCAAATTCAGTGCCATATAGAAGACTACAGCTAGGCACCTGCTTGTTCTCATAGACTAGATGGAGAGAAGTTGATGCATTGAACAGAGAAATTTGAAGCACTTCATCTGGATGCCAGGGATGGCATTCAGCTGGGATATCTGATGGGATATTTTTAAGGCAATAAGTTCCCAGTTGAAGCACTGCCAAAGACACTCCATGGTGACGTTGTGGAGTTTTAACCCTCTGGACAGTTTCCTACTTGCTATATTTACTCAGAGGGCACAGTTTCCTGCTCCAGAAGCAGCACCTGACTCCCTTTCTCCTCCCGCTCCTATACAGCCACAAAAAAATGAGCAAATCATCCTATGGAAGAAAGCAAATTATTCACTTGACACCCTCTAAACAAATGTAGTCCTGATTAGACAATTTACAAGGATTTGCTTGGGTAACTAAAGTTAAAAACCACAATATAACAATATAAAATAATAACACCACTGACAATAACAACAGCATTTTTCTCCAGAGATTTACTCTTTTAAAATACAAAAGGGAGGCATTGCCTACATGCAGACAGCAATGTTAGTTAGTAAAACACTTATGCTGTTCTTCTACATTAAGAAAATATTATCTTTTTATGATTTTCTTTGTTACCTCAGGAGAGTGAATTGAATAGTGGAAAGGCAGCTTATCCAATGCAACAGGGAGACAATAACATCCAGTTTGAAGACGATCATTTAATAGAATTGGCAGCCACTGAAACAAATGAAAACACAGCAATATTCAGGACTATATATGATTAGGGTTATTTATCTAATTTGTTATGTACAGTCAACAAAACAACAAATGAGATATTGACCCAAGCTTCTCTGCTCTAACCCATTCAACAGTAATTTCTTTGCATTTTAAATTCACTGATAGCTACTGTAGAAAAATGTACAAGACTGCTTTACAAACCATCCTTTTTGAAGAAAACAAACACAGTGCTTTTCATGTGTGATACATATTTTTCTAATAAATCCTACCAGAAGGATTTAATAGAGTCCATGTTTTTATTTAAAATTCACGTATCTTGAATAGACTGATCCTTGGCTTTAAAGCAAATCAACAGAATTAAAGTTTTGCTAAGGATAAATTGAACATCTTAGTCGTGGTCACCATGAGGATTAAGGCCAGAATGACTCATCATAACTCTGTATTGGTATTTGGACACACCTTATTTTTCTCCTATTCAATTCTGAAAGAGGCCGTGCATTTGAATATCACAGGGGAGAAACATTTAGGTGAACAGAACCTTGAAAATTAAGTCCTCACCTATGTCAAATCTTGCTCCTGAACTACAAACTAATTTACTCCTTACCAATCCCATTGACATAGGTGGGACTATTCTGTCCATACAAAAAAGCCCATTTGAAAGGATTCTCAGTGCTGGGATCAAAGACCAATGTAAACTTCATAGCAGAAACACATGGAAAGTACTTGTCTGGCCTCACATCTCAATTGCTGACCAGAGCACTAGGACGTTTTCACATCTGAAGTATTATCATAATCTGTGCTTTCCTCTTATTTTAAAATCTGTCCAGTTAAAAATATGGATTGATAAAGAAAAAGGTCAAAGAAACTATGCTACAACGTGTATTTCTCAAGCTAAAACACGCTAGTCTCAACAAGAAGATAATGAATGCAAGAAAATGAAATTTTATCTTCTAGATTCTTTCTGCTTTTTAATTTTGATGTGGGTAAAACACATTTTAGACCATAAACAATATGTCATATAAAACCTATTTGAAAATATTGTATTAGTTGTTACCTCATGTATGAAGATGTTAGATAACAGTAAATAATTGTATTTGCATGTGGTTTAGGTTTTTTTTTTTTCAATAAATAGAATCTAACAGAATCAGGCGATATGCTATAAAGCATTGCTGTTGCAAATATTTAGGTGCATACTTAGCTTTAGTTGTGTCAGGTAAATTCATCAACTTCAAAGTCACTTAACAATGTAAAATTGTAAGGCAAGAATGTAACAGCAACAAGTTGCACCTGGTTTCTGTGAATTAACATTAAGACCTTCTACTGGTTTTGATGTATTACCATAACCGGAAAAGGAATATATGACAAAATTTTTGACAAGCAAAGAATCTGTTTGCATGGGATACAGATACACACACACACACATGTACACTCTTGTATAGTACATGGAACTTACTGAATACCCAATGAGGGTTTCCACAGATGCTCCTTGCTTTGGCTGGCAGCTGATGTGATAGAACGTGAACAATAGATGGTGTTTCTCTGTGAGTTTTGCTGGCAGCTTAATTTTCACTTCTTCATAAAAGTCAGGGGACCTGTTTAAAAAAAATGCCAAGCACATTTCCAATGTTAGTATGAGACAAAGCAGAAGGCATATTTACCAGTAGGCTTCCAGGTGCTATGGTTGTAAAAACTGTATAAATCCTGAAAATAGCCCCAGAGCAGAGTTAAACAAAGTACATATATACAGCTGTATTTATGAACTATCTACAGTGTTGCATGAGGAAAAGCAGAGATGGTAGTGGCTGAACTGTTTCAGATTTCACCAATCTCTATAATTTCAAAATCATTCAACCTTAATTTTAGGTTCCAGTATATTTATTGTGTAAATTCTAAATCCCAAGTTCACATTCATGAGAATGAGAATGTCCCTTTAGCTCTTCTGGGTCTGTGAACTCATTGAAGTGAATGCTGTTACAAAGTTGTGCTGCTGCTTCCTGCTCCTCAATCTTCAGATTAGAAATATTCTCATCTACTCTCTGAAAAGCTCCACACAAGAAAATCAATGGTTGCTTACTCAATGGTCAGTTATGCAAATGCATGTAGCAATCCAAATTAGATATGACAAATCCGCGTAAAACGTAAATGTTTAAAATGAATTAGTACCAGCATTCCTTGATGAACTATGTAGCTAAAAATTATGTAAAAAGGTCATGATTAATACTTCTCAAGTCATACAAATAGTAACAATACTTACTTATTATGGTATGTGATGGCTGTGTATATTTCTTGCACAAATTCTTGCCCTGAAGATTTCCCAAAAATTACCTATATTAAGAAGAAAAGAAAGTAACAGCAGTCAGGCCTAAAGCATCTAATTGTCATCATCTTGTATAAATTTTAAGAACAGTATCTGTAGCTGAAAATGACTCTTCAATTTTATTGTAGCACGTTAACACAGATGTCTTATTACCGAATACCTTCCTCACACACTATTCAGGGTAAAATACCAGGAAAATGGAGCAGAGGTCATTTCCAGAGCCACTGACTACCGCACACCACATTCTCCAGTCACGCACTAAAAAGTTAGGAATTGCAGGAATAAAGTTATGGTAAGCCTCTTTCACATTGTCATATTACCTTTAACAAAATGCTAAAAAGTTAAATTAAAATTATTTTCAGAAGTTTGTTTTTCAGTTGTAGCCTGCTCATTTAACACTTTTAAACTAAAAGAGAGGAGATTTAGATTAGATATTAGGAAGAAATTCTTTACTGTGAGGGTGGTGAGACACTGGAACAGGTTGCCCAGAGAAGCTGTGGATGCCCCATCCCTGGAGGTGTTCAAGGCCAGGCTGGATGGGGCTTTGAGCAGCCTGGTCTAGTGGGGGGTGTCCCTGCCCATGGCAGGGGGTTGGAACTAGATGATCTTTAAGGTCCCTTCCAACCTAAACCATTCTATGATTGTATGATGGATCTCACCCTACCTTAGAGGTCCAAAGTTCCTTTACAATCAATGAAGAGAAACAGGCATTTTTAGTGCCTGATTTGCTTCCCTCATTTCAGACACAGCCTCATGGTAAGGTCCTGGAATCCATTAATGTTAAAGGGAGCCCTGGGAGATGAGCTTAGACAAGGATATCTGTACAGCACAAGTACATATATATTGAGATGCAGTGCTCTCACAATGGAGAGGGATGCCAGATGAACTGTGTCTGTCCTACGCGTTTGTCAAAACCTCATTGTAATACAGGCAGAGTCTGAGGAAACCAACAATGCAGTATAGTGTAAAAGACAGTGTTACATTCACATGGCACAGCTCCAGCTCTGCAAGAAACATGGCTTAGAAAAACACAGTGCTGATGCTCTGATTTCAATTCCAGAGCTCTTGTGGAGTAAGGCTGCAAACTATGCACTGTGTAGTGTCAGCACGGTGATAAAGGCTGGTTAGGTGTCTGTCCTCGTTCCAAAATATTGTTGGAGTAAAGCTCTTTAAAGTAATCTTTCTGCTCATTTTTCCCCCCTCTAGCACATAAAATCACAAAAGATTTTATACCAATGTCATTCTTAAATAGCCAAATACCCTATCTGAAAATTTCCCACAAAATTCAGGCTGAGGCAGATGTCTGGGTTATAACAGTTCAAACTGAACATCTGAAGCTTGGTAAAGCTGAAGAGAGGATCTTATAATGAGAAATGTTGAATAACCTGAACATGGACAGTGCTGCCTGCTCTGCTAGTAGTGCACACATATCCACAGTGTGTTTCAAACACAGACAACTCTACATAAGCTGCATGATTGTGCACCCATTCAGATTCAGGCAATGAAGATCCCAACTTCTACCTTCCAGTGTTACACCTGAGTATTTGTGTACACATAGTGCATACGGAGGAGTTAGTTAAACTGCAAGACAGACTACATCTTTCTTAAAAGGTCTCTGAAGCTCTGTGAATTTTACCATTAGAGTTTCCAACACAGCATTGATTTAATACGATGTCACTCTTCTGAAAATAAGGTAGGAAAACTTAGATAAGAGGGAGTAATATGCCTCTGTTCCACTCCAGTGACAATCCTTCCTGTTGTGGGTAAGGACTACAGCCCTGCTTTCTGATGAGAATGACAAGCTTAACTATCTCTCTGATGTTAGGCTTCCTAAGGCCCCACTAGAAACTGTGGTGATTGAAGTAAACAATGAGTTATCTCTTCTGAGGTTTGTCAGGAATGCACGTAAGCGAAAGTCTGCTAAGAAATCTCAGCATTTATTACCGGCATTGCACAGGACGGGTCTTCACCACACATAAACTGGATCTTGATGGTAATGTTTCTTGCAGAAGCTGGTCGGTTGGCAAAATTCAGCCTCTGAGGGTAAACATAGAGGAGATTTCTGGAAGAAAGAAAAGGAAGAATAAAATGGGTAAATGGCAAGCATTTGTGTTTCAAAATGAAGTACACAAACTAGCATTTTGCTGATTCATCTCCCTGTCCTTCAGTTCCACCTAGACAGCGAAGGCTTTGCCAGAACTCCATTTCAAAAGTTCACAAGGAAAAGGTAAATTCTTGCTGTGACACACAGAACATCCTATGTTTAAGGTTTCTCATACAGTAAGCTAGGTCTTTGACAAGGCAGTCTTCCTATCTCTCTTTTTTTCTTGAAATATGTAATTCCCAGTTACAAATGAATGAATGTAATGCTTGATGTCATAAAGAGCAGGAATCTCTCAAGGAAGCAGCTCCTTTCTCATCTGTGAAGGATCAGATTTTGGAAGGGGTAAGGAATCACTCAGAGGTGAAAAAAACTAGTAAACCAGCAAATAAAACCAACAACCGAAGTTCATACATTCCTAGCTTATAGCAATAAAATGACATATATTTCTAGATCCAAAAAGCAGTATCAATGAACCAGAGCAAATAAAAACAAGAAATTTTGAACTATAATTCTAGAAACAGACATTTTTTAGTAATGAATATGAATAATGCCTTAAAATACAGCATACTTTGCTGTTGACTGGCTTCTGTACACAGGTAAATCACTAAACTTAAAAAGTGCCTTTAATTTCTGTGGGGAATTTGGCAGCATAGATGGTCTTCCAAGTTCAAAACCTAACAATTCTGGTAGAAGAGTCAAAATGCTTGTAGAAAAATTTTTCTCCAGTGAAGTCTATGGCAAGTCTGAGATTTCAGCTTCACCTGGTTTACACACATTTTGTGTGCTTTCATGCTTCCATTTTGTCTGTGACAGTCAGAAGCTATACACAAAATCACCCTGTACTTATCACAGATATTTAGTCAGCACCATTGTCAGCTGAAAATGTGGAGCCGCTTTGGAGAATGCTGTCGTTAAGTCAAAGAGCCCATCTTCCATTTGTTTTATCCGAAGACCTAGAAAACTGTGGTTGATTCTCCTTGTTGCCATGTGTCACGAGGTGACAATACTCTTCAGCTACACAGTCCAAGCTACTTTTCTAACCAACACATGCTACGTGGGCCACGGCATGCCTTATCAAACAAACTAGCATGTAGCTTGCTTTTCCCTTTGTTCAGAATAGTACTCCTTCTGGCCACACCAATGCATTTTCTTCCTTGCCTTCTTAAATGCAATTTCTATTCTGCCAAATTCTCTCCAACATGATATTAGGAAAAGCTAAGTGAAAGAGAGAAATATATTGGTAACCTCCACTGAATTATGCTTGGGGGAATGACATATTAAATGAAGGATATTATCAATATTACATCTGCCAGATGTGAAGAAATACATGTAGGGGAGATTGCATAATCCAGTCATTGCTTCATTAATCTGCAGCTCAGCAGAAGATGTCACAAATTCATATAATGTCCCTGAGCACTGGATTTTACATTTAGATATGACTTGAGATGAAAGATATGTAAAATCACAAAAAAGGAGCTCTCTGCTGACTACATAACCAAGGAAGCATTATTCCAGCAAGTACTGCACCGAAGAGCTAAAGCTTGTGCCATTTATGCTCAAGCAGTTTTAGGGATCTTGCTTACATGTGTATTAAACCCATTGGCACTGAGGAAGAACAGAGGCAAATACTGGCTTTGGATATCCTGCAGAGGTGAAAGCGATGACTGATTTTTTAAAGCAGGAGGGTGGGAAAATGATCAAAAGAGGTTCCTTCACACAGGCACAAATTGTAGACCCATTGCTGACCACTGCACAAGTGCGACTGCCTGCCAGCTCTGTACCCTCCAAAAGCCTGAGAGGAAGCAATGACAAGGAGCACTTCCACATTTCAGTTAGCAGGGGTGTCAGGGCAGCATATACCACTGTATTTTAAATAATAGCAGGTCTAGCATGCCCATGTGGTGAGCTCCAGGAGGCATTGTGTCTCACTTGAGGCTCTGTGCTGAGCAGAAATATTCAAACAACTTGCCACAGCAATTACTTTTGCTCAGTGTGATTAAACTTCTCCTCTCACTCTCCCTACAGAAAGTGAAGGGCTCTGCCTTCAGGTGTAGTCAGATGTGCTTACAAAAAGCAAAAAAGCTATTCAGGAATCAGTATGGTTCTACAACAGCCATGGCAGAGCACCCAATTTCACTGAGACCAGAGTTCCACAGGACAGCAGAGTCCTGTGTAAGGCATGGATCCAGACAGCTTCTCTGGGTCAGAGGCTGACCCAGCAGAGGGATAATAAGATAAGAGGTATTTTCAGAATCAGTTACTTGCTGGGAAAGCCAAGTGACCACTTAGCCTGACACAGGACACCATGCAGCAATTCTCATTTGAATTTGCTGGCCTTCTTATACTTTCATGGGACTTAGCATTGGTGGTTTGACCACCTCCCATGGTCAAAGCAATGCAGACCTATCTTCTGCCAAAATAAAATCTTTCAACTTTCAAGTCTGTGACCCTTCTCAATGAATATTTCCTGTTTGTAATTGTTGGTTGTGCATATGTATGATGTAATAAAATCCTTCTCCTTCCTAAGTTACACAACATGCGAGACGTCAACAAATGCATCTCAAACTTCTAATGAATGTTAGGCATGTTCATTGGTGATGGTGACAAGAACGCCATACATAGCAAAAGCCAATATATGTGCAAATAGTCACTACATATAAAACCCACAAATGTTCTATAGGTGAACTGTGATGGATAGGTTAACATTGCCATTTAATACTTACAGTACCAAAACCAAAACCTGATACACCCGTTAGTTATAATTTTCAATCTTTGATGATTCCTGTACACTTTTGTTGGGGTGAGCAGGGAATCTTCAGAAAAATATGGTTGAAAATTATAGTGCAAATCACAAACACTTTACCAGAGGTGGAAACCTGTTCTAGTCAGCCACTGCCTAGAACAAATAGCACAATGATGTAACTTCAACATGTCACCTTCAAGAGGATGTATATGTATTATATATTCTGTATCTTTGTATGGATAATTTGGAATAGTTTGAATGATTTTTCTCATGTTGCTAAAATTAAGAATCATCTAAAGAGTCAGTGGTCAGATCCTCATTAAATTTAGGCAGAGAGTGATTTTCACTTTATTCTGGCCATTAGCATTGCTGTGAAAACCTTAATAAATTTTCTATTAAAGGTTTAGTCAACACACAAAAAAAGTCACCACAAGAACTGAGTGGAATGCTGACTCAAAACATCAGATTTCTGCAGATTCAAATCACAAAATTATGACAAGAAAATAGATATTTCTAAATTTAAATGTGACATAAGGCTTAGAGTCAAGTCAGACTAAAATTTTAATAGCTTTCACTCCAGGACTCATATTCATTATACATTGTTGAACTGACTTACCATTACTTGAAATATCAAATATTGCCAACGAGTAATCAATGACATCATGTGTTTGAAAACCAAGACCAAAGGCAAAAACTGAGATTTTGTGAATCATAAAAATCACCAACAAAAAAATTTCTTACATATCATATTGATTTTCTAGTGTGCAAATGTAGGTAACTTTTTGACCCACAATTGCCTACTTTATATCATCTCTTTCAGAAGTTACTCTTAAAACAGTTTTAAAGTTTTCAAATATGAAAATCAAAGGGATTATACCACCTTCTGATGTCTCTGTCCTCCATGCTTTGCAATCTTCTACCAAACTAAATCCACTGTTCCATTAATAATACACTCACTTCCCCTGCTGGTTACAGTATTATTAAATCCTGAGTGGCAGTGTTATTAAAGTGGATAAAATGAGTGGATATCCACCAGGAATCAACTATTGCAATGTCAAGACACTGTAATAACAAGATGGCAGGTCACACATAAAGAAGTGCCCACTTGCCTGAATGAAGTATGAAAAGCTGAAAAAGGGAAGATAGTAACTATACCATAGGGCTGTATTTTATACATCCATTTGCCATCCCAGGACCTGTGATTCCTCCAGCTGTGTAAACAGAGGTAAAGCTCTACCCCAAAATTCTCACTGAAACCCTATAATCAAAGAGTGAAATTCCTGACATACCAGATTTATGCATATAATAGTGAACCCATTTGAAATCTGATGATACAGCTGAGAATTGTGGTGAGATAATTTTGTCTTAATGTATTTAATTAATAAATGAGACAGTGAAGGAGTGCTAGTAAATACAATAGCATACCATATCTTCCCAAAATACTTGTAACGTGTCCCCCTGAAGTTACATGTGTTAGATAACGTGAGGCAATATTTCATACTTACCAGGATCATCTTGTTTCCGCGGACACTATGCACTTCTAAAACTTCAGCTGAAAACGCTTAAAAACCTTAGTGAATGACATAGGTTTCAGCAGCATGCAAGATCTATGCAGACAGAAGTCAAAAGGTGGAATCTGGGTTTGTTTTAATTGTCTCACTGATGTATTTACACACACCCCCATCCTGACCTGGGAAGGTGCAAGCTATACTGACAAACTGCACTGCTCTTGAGTGATGCCTCTTCTCTAAATTGTACACCTCAAAGTAACAATTTATCAAGCAAGAGGGAAAAAAAAGTCCAGTGGGAAAACTGATGTCCTCTCTCTCTAAGTGCCCTGCAGACCTAAGCTAAAGAAGCCATCTGTTCTTACCAAAAGGGAAGCCACCTACTACTACCAGTAATCCAGCACTATTAACAATTGTTGTATGAAGTTACTGGAGCATTTTCATTCCAGTGAAAAGCAGACAAATGTTTTGAAGGAGAAACCACATTGTCCTGAGGTTAACAAAAAGATCTGCAGGCTTGGAAAGGAACGTTTTCATTCTAAGAGTCCTGACTGGGAGCTCTTTACAAAAGGACAACATTCAGCACCCTACTTCCTAACCAGAGGCAGTATCAGTGATCAGAGTAGCTTCATTTTTTCTTAAGACATTCATGCAAGACCAAAGCACAAGCCACAGCCTGCTGAAGTGGAGCTGCAGCAAAACCAAATTGGTGAAGAAGTTGTTTTAATTCAAAACCATCTGGAAAAGTAGGCCCCTCATACTTCTTTTGTCTTTTGTATTTTCAGTTATAGCTTCTTTCTTGTGAGGAAGGTGAGCATTCAGTGTTGCACTTACTGCTAGGTTAAGCTATTTCCTTCACCTGTGCACAACAGTGCAATACTAATCTCCACTTTGTTTACTCTGAAAAAGAAGTTAGAAGTGCTAGCATCTCCAACCAGCACAAAACTAGAGCAACGGCCCTGTAGAAGACGCACAGGACTACTGTGCTGTCTCCAGATCCCATGGGCAGACAAGCAGAAAGGAGCAGATAATACTGTGATGGCAGTAACAAGAATAACAGACCATTATACATCAATAGCCTTTCCTTGCCCAAAACTAGTCAAGGATGGGGTAGAATGAATACCACCAAAGCAGGCCCCCCAGCTGACACTGCATAATACAGCAAGTCTTAGCACAGTGACAAGTGCTTTGCAATTAAATGAAACAAAACAGCAAAGGAAAGGGTTTTTTCCCCCGCTCCCTTCAAAAATCCCCTAAGCATTAGGCTCTTCCCCTAGCAAAGACAGGACTTCCTATGCCTGGTTAAGCTGAGTTACTGCTGAAGCAATGGGACAAATCCTTCTTCCTCAGCACCAACATTTCACAGTGGCAGTAAGCAGCATCATTTCCATTTATATTTCATGAGAAAATAAAATGATAAACAATCTTTAAATTATATGATTTTTCCTATTAAGAATAGAAGGGTATTGAAAGAAATAAATCTTGGAATGTTTTGACATTTTCAGGGAACTATTTTTATTAAAGAAATGTAGGTACACAACAAAAAGAAGTGCTCAATTTCACAGTGCACACAGAAAGGGGCTGGCTGATCTCTCTGGCATAAATCAGAAATAGTGTCATTTAAAATAATGGCATTACACCAGTATAAAAACTAGCAAGAGCTAAGTTCAAAGACTATAACAGAAGACTCTGCTTCTCCTATCACAAAGGAAGACGTTATTATTTTGAAAACAAACAAACAAACAAACAAACTACAACGTTTTTCCTTTGAAATATCTTACATTGGCAAAAAAACGCCACCAACCCAAGTAAACAAAATCTTTGCATTTCTTCTAAACATTCAGGAGAAAAAATGAAGGTAGATGCTTTATTAGTATTTGTCTGGACATGTGTAGAGGTATTATTATGCCAATAAGACCTTACCAGATTCTGTTTTTCTAAGTTTTCATTTCTATGTTTTTTAAGTCTATTTCTATGTGTAAACTTTTCTTACATTCATGGTAACATTAATAGAAAACAGGTAATTATTTTATCCATTTTTCATTCTTTTGCTATCTAAACCTATAGCACTGGTAAAAAAATGATTTGCAGACTTAAAATAAAAAATTAGGAAACATTAAATCACCTGTAGCACACTAGCAGGCCATGACATTCAGCTATGACTAAGGGCTAGTACATTGCCTAATTAAAACAGGATGGTTCTACTTTTTACATTAGAGGAAAGGGAATAAAATAAAATGAAACCCTTAATTTCTGGCTCTATTCAAATTAAGAGTTACTTTGCATAGGTTAGTCTAATCTCAGGCTCAAAACAGTATTCACCATGCAGAGAACTAAGCAAGGAAAATTGCATGACAGTTAAATTAAGCAAATACATTGGCCTACATTCTCTAACTATGCTTTTGCTCAACAAACAGAGCACTGGCACGATTGTGTAGCAAAAGCATCTCAGACGTGGCCAGGTGATTCCAGCTTGTGGGAAAAGGAGGTGCTTCAAACGGTACTGCGGAAACACAAATGTTACTTCCTGGACCCCTCCAAGTTCCAGACCCTGCCGTTTCATAATGTTTGCAAAGCTGCCTCACCTGACGTTCTGGGGAACTATGCTGAAGTTCATTAACAGTTTCAGTTGGCAAATCCCCTTTCTCACTCCAAATGTGTTTGTTGTCACAAGGCAATTGAAACATGGCATTTCTGCATTTTTTTCACCATTTCCCCAGTGCATCTAACTAATTGTCTTTAGGGTTTAATTTGGTTATTAACTGATTGAGTTACAGTTTACAGCAGTTTACAGCATAACATTACTATGGTATGTCAGTTGTGTCATCACACACTGATTCACTAATTAAGGTAAAGATTAATGAAGGCAAATATTCTTTATAGTTATTCTCTTCATTATTACAAGTTAGGCCGGACAGATCCTACTCTGTTGTGTTACCATGACTTTTACCTAGCGTGAAAATCAAAACAGAGCCCAAAAAGTCCTGTTGAGACTAAGTATGCTGGCTGCGAACGCTTGCACAAAGAGTGCAACAGTTGAGCTATAGCAAGCATTTCTTCTAATGTAGGTGTATGTATTCAATACAGACACCCTAGCAACTGAAGAATACTCTGTGGAGACACCCAAACTTGCTTCAGGAGACGCACAAATTGATTTTCAGCATGGTGGCTTTGATATTCATGAAGTCTGTCTGCAGGAGTTTACCTTGGCGAGAACTAAAAAGAGAATATTCTGCGTACAACTCTCTTTCTAGCTCAGCAATACAGCCGTTGCTAATGCTTTTCATTTTCAAAAGCACACCCTTAGACACTACCAGGCTGCACACTAGAGTTGACACATGCTACTCCTTACTGGGGCCAGACAATGAATAGGAAAGTTAAAATTCTCTCTTATTTTTGTATTTTTTTGAAAAGGTGTCATTACTCAAGTTCATTTACATTTGCATTTTTAATTGTATGAAAACTACATCCCCTATAGAAATGTCTGCATAAATGCCCTAAAAAATGGGGGGGAAGGGGATGGTGGTGGTGGGAGACATTAATTTCTGTCTTTGATACACAGAGAAGACAGAAGTACCACAACACTCTGCATTTTAGCATTCTGGTGCCGAGAGCGCAAAGAAACTGTCCTCAGGAGTTTTAATATCACAGATTCATGGCACAGCCCAGGAGTAACTCCTCCAAAACTTCTAATGAGGGTCTATCCAAACTGGCTTGCTTACTCACTCCCCTGCTGACACCACATGGCAAGTTGTTATTGTAAGATAAGATGCCACTTCCTGTTTTTCCTTTCCTTTAAAGCTGAGACCCAAATCCAGGTGTCACAAACAGTCTCACTGGCTCTCCAGTTTCCCATGAAGGTGTGGAGCATCTCCTCAGGATAAATTAGTCTGCGGCATTGCAGTTCTGAGTTGTCCTGAACCACAAGTCTTATCCTTCCCTTCTCCTCTGCTGGGTGGGGGCAGGTGAGTATGTGGGAGAGTTGGTCTTTGCTAATCTCTGCTGCAAGAAGCAAATAAGCTTTACATCCCTTTATTCAGCTCCTTCATTCTGTGATTCCTTACTGATGGTCACATCTTTGACACTAATGCAATTTAGTACCTACCTACTGTTTCAGGGATCAGAAAACTCCCTTAGAATAGCATCAATTACTGTTGTAAGAAGCATTCTGCTTTACTTCCACGCCTTCACTAACACAATGGTCACATGAAAGCTAGTATTTCTGTATCTATAATACTGCGATACACCCGTTTTGAATTATTGCTAGTTAGCTATTATCAATATCACTGTTCAGTAGCACTGCTGTGCTGCACAAACATGTTGAAGCAGATTCTTTTGATACTCATTTCTTCTTGGAGACTCAGATGTGCCAGACCACGAAGAAATTACTGGAATTGCTCAGTCACATGCTAATGAACACCATGGTCTCCTTGAAACAACCAGGATAGAACAGATTTAAGAAAAGAAACAACATAGCCTAGAGTCCTTGTCATGGTGAAAATGTACACAGAGCAACAAATTACTTCCTCAGATGCTCAGATGACTCAAATTAACAGTAGAAACCACCCAGCACAAACATTTACCAAAACTATTAAAAATGATACTAAGATATATTGTGAAAAAAACACAGAAGAGGAAAGATATATGTATATGTATATGTATATGTATATGTATATGTATATGTATATGTATATGTATATGTATATGCCAGGTCAATGAGAGCTGTTAGGGTTCTTTTGACATTTTAGAAAAATTTTCAAAGGACAACATAGTTAGAATAGTAAATACACTATAGAACATCCTGCAGGTGTTTCATCTTGTAATAGCTACGAAGATTAAATAATCAGCCTAACACATAATACATTTTTAGTTTCTATTTCTGAAAAAAAAAAACCTAAATCACAATTATTTTTGAAAATAGATCTTAAGAATTTAAAAAATATATGTTATTTCTTACCTGTAAATGGTATGAGGAACATACACTTCTCTAATTGGGAATTCCAAAATCTCTTTGTGAGGACGATTACGGTTTTCTGGGAATGGCTTCACTGGTAGTAATTCTGGTGTCAGACAAAACCCAAGGTTTTCTGGAGCCGGGGAAATCTCCAGTTTAAGTGTTCCTTAAAAAAAAAAATCACTAAATCTCAGCAAAAAATATAAAAAATAACAAACACATTATAAAATAAAAATGAAAAAAATGTATGAGGTTACACAGCAACAGTGCAGAAATAAGAACTGAATCTTTGGCTTGAAGGATGCATGAGAATGAAAGCATAGGTGGAGAAAAATGCACAAGAAGTAACCCTACACATCAGGCCAATATATAGCTCTTTATGTCTACCCTGTACAATTTCAAAGAAACAGGAAAGAAAGAAGGAATACCAGATACTGGGTTGATATTCTAGTATCTTTCACACGCAAATAATATAAAACTTGTCTGGGAGACAAATAAAAGATAAAAGGGCTGCTGTCTAATACAGTTCTCTCCTACTCCCCTACTCAGATTCTGCTCTGATTAATCTCTGCCAAAGTAGGCACCGCCCACCAGGAAAGCCAGGCTTGCAGTGGTGAGCAGTTAAAACAGTTAATACCGATAATAATACCGTTTACCCAAGTATGACTAGACTTTCAATTTAAATTCTCTGTTGTGATAAGTGAAAACTATTTGGGGAACTCAGACTTGTCATTTCTGGCAATCAGCTAAAAAGGCAAAACAGCTTTGCACTTAGTTAATTTTTGTTTTAAATTTCCTCTACAACCCAGAAGAGCTTGAGCTGTAATTTATGCAAAAAGAAAAAATAAGATGGTCAGGTTTTTGACAGTAGCCAAACACTATCTTCACTTTGTTAGCTAACACTGACCCAAATACCCAAATACGATGAAATGCGTACAGATTTTAATCTCCCTCTGTAAAATACGACACATTCAAAAACATTGCAGGAATAGCAAGGTTATTAGAAATCTGCTTTAAAGCACTGTTTTAGAACAGTTTGGATAATAACAAAAGACATTGAGTAGAAACACTGTAAATTAGGGAGGAAAGCAAGTAATTTTAGAATATCAAGCCAAACATAAATCTCCATACTCACTTATACAGAAAAAAAAACCTCAAAAGGATCTGTGCTCAGGTAGACACTGGGGACACAGGAAGTTCCACAATAGCACATACTATAGACTTAAAACCCAAGTTAATTATATTTTGGGGTTGGAATTTACAGAACTATTTAGGGGAGAAAATTCATTTCCATACAAAATGAGTTATATACCTGGTAAAGTCTTAATTCTTCTCTGCAAGGAAGACGATCTTTTGAAATCAGCTAAAAATTTGAACAGATCTTCATCACTGAGCCTGTCTCCTTCCTACCAGGAGAAAGACAAAAATCAGTGCCTTTACAACAATACTCCATAATACTGAGGAAAGCTTCTGAGTGACCCGTGTCCTTGAGGCATGCAAAGCAAGTGGGTTACTGCCTACCTGATAGCAGTTATTCTCTCTCCCCACATGAGCATCACTGGTAACTTGTCACAACACAGTTCACATTACACAGATGAAAAATGTCGTAGGCAATCAGAAATAAAGAGTATTCAGTACCTGTTTAAAGAAGGTGTTGAGGGTCAGAGAAATTGTTTTGAAGTTTGATACTGGATAGCTGTCCTCTGGGCTGAGACTTCTCTCAGAAAGTCTTCTTGCCTGTAGCAGTGTTGCCCTCTTGTCACCGGTGGATCCTTTCCCTTCAAAGGAAAATTAAACAAAAGATCAACTTGCTTTGTGTTGCTTCAGTACGAAGACTACCAGAATACACTAGAAATGCACAACTTCCCAGAAACATCAGAGGACAGAGAGAGTACCTAAAACATTCCACTACTTTTATTTCAGACTATGTGAAATAGCGTAACGCCAGGACACACCTAGTGAAGTGACATTACTTCTGCTGCACAGCACAAGCTTATTCAAATTTTTAGTTCATGCATTATAACACATATATGTATTGGACAATGTTGTTGACCAATGGTCCTGTATAGTCTAGAAACTAAGATAACATGTATTTTGATTGCCCTGTTTTGCAAATGAACTCCTTATAGCAAAGTCAGTTTTACTTCTACAAAGCCAGTGTTCAACCAGAATTGGACCTAAACCACGGAAGAATATTTATCATACATAAAAATAAATATGCAGAGATGAAACAGTGAGCATATTAAGTTGTAAGTGTTTGTGGCACTGAAAAGGAAGGCTGAGAAAATGTGAATTTGAATCTGCTCTTCCCTCTTGATGCCAGAGTAAATGACATTGTTTCCTGTGCACAGTCCTACCAAAGAGTCACTTGGCATTAGTTAGAAAAGTTAAACAACTACCGTTTAAACTTTCAGCCTCAGATATTTCTCGTTCAAGTGTTGAAAGGTTGAAGAAATTAGTTAGGCTTATGGGAATCCAGGCGAATGGCATTCTGTATTTCCCCAACCGCTGACAAAAGGATTCAGCTTGGGCTTTCAGTTTTTCAATCTTTTCTTTTGTCTAAGACAAAGAAAATAAAGACTGTTTAAAAAGCAATCAGTTATTTTAATGCTACTATGGATCAAAATGGAAATTACATATTTACAGTTCAGTAAATAATTTGCATTCTTATCTCTCATGTTTTCTTGCTACATCACTGTCAGGATCATAGCTGGTTTGATTTGTACATTCACTTCTCATTTATTTTCAATGAGTTCATTTTCATTATAGAAACGGAGAACACAGATCTTTTTGCAGTGACCCTCAAGCCAGGCATGAACAATCACCATAAAAGGTTAGCAGGTTCTGCTTCCTTCATCAGATACAGAAACAATATTCTACTGAAAGCAATATTTTAAAGGTGAGAGACATGTGGAAGTCCAGCAAACATTGTCAAGTCTGCTCCAGGGAGGTAAATGACCATGAATTCCTTGAACAGAGCTCACGTTATCTATGGATGACAGCACTGAACTGTCCACATACACACTACGACAGGTTGTCTCTGAGGTACAAATATTTCTGCTAACTCCACATTCTATTGTCATGTCCTTTGCTCATGCCTGTCTGCTTCATTACTCAAGACTTGGTCAGTATTGATTTCCAGAGGGGTCAGTAATGAAGGTGCACCTTGCCTTCTTATGCCTTCTTCCTGTTAGTCACAGACACAAGACTGCTTGCGCCATGGATGCACCAACTGGCTTCCTCCCCAGTGTTCTTAGGATTCTGTCCTATTCCAAAGGGTCTGCTCTTTCTCTGCTTTTTGTTTTTTTTTTTCTTGTGCATCCATTTTTTGATCTAAACACTCTTTGTAATTATTTACTTACCTTGCCAGCCTCACTTTCCTTAAGAACCATGTAGGGTTCTGCACAGTCTCCGATTTCTCCTTGCTGAAGCACTTTTTCTATCTACAAAAAGCAGTAAAACAAGACACTCACAAAGAAAAAACATCACCCAAATAGTAACGTGTTCCTCCTCTAGCAATACAAAAGAGCCTGCCTAAAGGCGCAATACAGAATTCTTAAAACTGTCTTTATGGAGTAATCGATGCCAAACCTTCTCCTGGTTTTCCATCTGGTTTGTTAGAGAGCAGAAAATACATATGTGACAAAACTGTCAATCAGGTACTACTGCATTTTCACTGAAATCAGGAAAATTAACACATTTCAAGTGAAGTGGTTCACGGAATCCAGAATCACAGAATGGTAGGGGTTGGAAGGGACATCCGGAGATCATCTGGTCCAGCCCCCTGCCAAAGCAGGTTCACCTAGAGCAGGTTGCACAGGAATGCATCCAGGAGGGTTTTGAATATCTCCAGAGGAGACTCTACAGCCTCTCTGGGCAGCCTGTTCCAGTGCTCTGCCACCCTCAAAGTAAAGAACTTTTTCCTCATGTTGAGATGGAGTTTCCTATGATCCGGTTTGTCCCCGTTGCCTCTTGTCCTGTCGCTGGGCACCACTGAGAAGAGTCTGACCCCATCCTCTTGACACCCGCCCTTTAGATAATTATAAGCATTGATAAGATCCCCTCTCAGTATTCTCTTCTCCAGGATAAACGGACCAAGGGCTCTCAGTCTTTCCTCATAAGAGAGGTGCTCCAGTCCCTCGATCATCTTTGTAGCCCTCCGCTGGACTGACTCCAGTAGTTCCTTGTCTTTCTTGAACTGGAGAGCCCAGAACTGGACACAGCACTCCAGATGCAGCCTCACTAGGGCAGAGTAGAGGAGGAGGATAACCTCCCTCGACCTGCTTGCCACGCGCTTTTTAATGCACCCCAGGATACCACGCCCTGAGGTTAACTCAGTTTTAGAATTAAATACACAAAATGATGCAAAGTGTACTAAGCCAAAAAGGCTGCACAGAATTTAATTATTTTTTTTTAAATGGCTTATTTTACTTTACTTTAAATTTCCCTTAAGCAGAGGTAGGACATTGTAAATACTTAGTAGAACTTAAACACAGGGTATCAATATAACTTCTTTAGCTTCAGAGTGAGATATACCAGTGAACACCTGCACATATACTATTAAAACCTATCAAAATTAATCTCCGCTACAGGAAACTCATTTTTGTCAGCTCAACAGGCACAACTGGGAACAGGAAGAATGGTCTTGAAGTAGCACTGTAACATACCTTTATTACTAGGTATATATCTGACGAGGGGTAAGTGACAGAAAATACTGCCGATCTTGCCTGAGTAGACAAGTCAATGGATGGTGTATGGGAACGCAAGAATCCTCTTAGTGAATCAGGGTTGAGGTCACAATGAAAATTTTCTGAGATCTTGGGAAGAAAAAAAGAATTAAAATGTATTGAAAAGCAAAAATGCATCAAATATTATTTTAAAGTGAGTCAAAAGTAGTAACTAGAACTACAAAATAAAAAATGCAAGCATGTGACTTTGAATAAAAAAAATCCTGGCTCAGACTGCATGTGTGAAAAAGTTTCATGGGTTTTGTAAGTTTTCCTGAATTATTACTCCAGAAATAAAAACCCAAGCCAACTGAACAAAAATACTGTATGCACACTTACCTTCTTCCTTTCTTTTATGTCATAGAGAGCTATGCATGCAAACAAAGGCTCGATCTCTATATCAAACCTGTTAAGGAAAGACACACAGGACACTGATTAATACTGCACTCTTACGACTCTGTATAATAAAAAAATGAAAGGGCTATATTTTGAGTGTCACTTCCATTAGAAAATAAGGAGAAATATTTAGTTCCGGACCTAACCTCTCCCAAAGCCTGGAGGATTTTTTTTTAAGTGCATTTTATTAGATGATTTCGAGAGGAAAAGAAGGGAAATAAACCGCACACAATGTATTTTCTGAATTTGTCAGAAAGGTGGTCTCAGATATCAGCTAAAACCGATCATACCGTTCTTGAATTTTTTTTCTGTTTATCAAGTCCAGTAGCATGTAGGGAGACCAATCTAGTTTGCTGGAACTACAGAATTTGGGCTCATTCACAACTCCTTTTCACCCTGACAAGTTAAAGACTTCTGTAATGATGGATAGAATTAGTCCTCCGCTACAGGGAGGCATGTAAACATTTGCTGAACAGGACACCTGCCGTGGTGTAGCAGGGTTGGCAGCAGTACACTGGCAGGAACTGAGAAATGGTGAGCGAGGCTCGTGAAGGATACTTACTTCAGAGTCTGCAGCTTCACCAAAATCCTGTTGCCCAGATGTTCCTTTGGGCGGTCCGGCACCGGCCGTATCTCCACTGCATCTTCCTATCATTAAACAGTTATTCTAGTCATGCTCAATTAAAACAAGTGTAAATTTACAAACTTACACAAAACCTTTATGTGACATTAACTGGGCCACTGCTACAGACTAGCACCTCTCCCCACTCAGCAGGCACTTCATCTCCTCAGAGATGAAAGGAAATCTATTCACGTTTCTGTATATTTACACTTCTGACCCCCATCTGGCATTTACACTGAATATTTACGCTTCTGGGCCCTAAGCAAGAGTTACAGCAAAGAGTAACACACCGAGACAACCGTATCGCCAGCGTGGGGCCTGACCCACACCGAGGGAGGTGAGATGGAGCCCCAGGCAACACCACGAGCCCGAGTACAACCCCCTGAATGCACCTTCAAGATAGTTGAAGGTGACATGCCCTCACCATGTGGTGAATATCCAAGGGAGACACGTACCCGGACCACAAACCCTGTTTTTCAACCGCGGTGCGGGTTTTAACCTTAAAGATGCCCGGGACAGGCAGCTCGGGGAGGCTTGTGGTCCCGTCAGCCTCCCAGCTCACCTCGTCCACGGAGGGGTAGAGGGCGAGGAGCTCGGCATGCCGGTTGGTGCGCCGCGCCTCCTCGTTCTGCCTCTCGAACTCCTCGGCGCTGAGGTGCCGCAGCAGGTTCTCCAGGCGGGGGTCCGGCTGCAGGCTGCGCAGGTCGAAGTCGGAGGAGGCGAGGGTCGTCCTCGAGGCCTCCTCGGGGAGCCCGGGGACCTGTCGGGGTCCCGCCTGCCGGGAAACAACAAAATGGCGAGCTGTGGCGTGGACACCGGGAGGTCATGAAACTCCTCCTGCTTGCCTGGCAGAGAGAGGCCTTCATGCCACCCCTGCCATGAGGCCAAATGGCAAGCACGGCTCTGTGCTTGACGCCATTACGGAGACACAAGGATCCTTTCCTCTTCGAGGAAAGCTGCCCTATTGGACCACTTTTCCCGAAGTAAAGAAAATGTACCTGAAAGTTTGCATCGCCAGAATCCAGTGATTCCGATTCAAATGTTTGTTTTTGAAGCGTCTTGTGAAAATCTTTTCGGGATCCCTTGTTTTTCAGGCTACAAGTATCTGGATTCCCCTGGTTCCTTTCATGAGCAAGTCAGGACACCACAGGGCGGAGTTAAGGGAAAACAAAACAGAAAAGAAAAATTTTAAAAAATACCAAGCAACTGTAAACATTATTGTGCAAAAGAGCGGCGTATCACAGCTTTTATACAAAAATGTGACATTTCACAATGCGTAACTGTTTTATCACACCACTGCAACTCTATCATGTATATTAGGAATGGTTTTAAAAGGAAGAAAATTCACCCAGAACACTTTTGCCTAGACTGTGAGCCTGAGACAGCAGCACAACCTCACCTAGGTTACAAATTCAGCTCTGAACTCCTCATCAGACATGGTGATTATTTCAGTGACCTTAAGAACATGGATTGTGATCGTTTCTCTCGTAGCTGGCTCTTTGCTCCTGCAATCATACATCAAGGAGCTTACGGCTCTTCTCCTGGACCTAGCTGGTATCCCAAGTTAATCACACACAACAATCTACACCTCTCAAACAGAGCCTGTTTTTGAAGAGGGCTATTGCCATGGCACAATGTAACCCTCTTTGCTGTCAACTTCCCAAAATTTTGCAGCAAGGCACCAATTTCCAGTTACATTTTTGCGGCAGATGGAAAAAAAGAGCAGGTACCCCGAAAAAAGATACCAGATGCATCCAGAGCTCTATTTCTTCCACTTTAGTGTGCAGCTTGCTAAATCCTGTGATAGCCTTCTTGCAATCAGCATCCTTAGTTACAGTATCCTGCTTCTTTCATTTTCCTTTCCATAACACTCCCAAAGCAATGTCTAAACAACTGAGTACTTTCATAAAGACACCACGATAAGCAATTATTGATCAGGGAGACACCTTTTTATTACATTTTGGGAGTAACTGAATTATATGGTCTGATGTGTTTTAATTTTAATTGTTTGCATTTTAATAGTTTACCAGTTCACTGCAAATGAAAACTGAAGTCATAAAAGACACAATCCCAGCTCTCCTTGGATATGACCTTGTTTTGGAACTTCTTTAATCATCCAGAATAAAAGATAGAAATTCTGCACGAGTTTAAGACATTTCAGCATCCAAAAGAGGTTTTGTTGATTATTTTTTTACTGCCTCTGGTGACAAACAAATTATTAATGGAGAGATTTATGTACCTGAGCTCACATTTTCCCTGTGGTGTACAAGCCAGGCTAGGGATGCGTTTTCCCTGAAGTATTCCTGGAAATTTTTTTTATATTGTTTATTTATTTTGAAGAGCACAGTAGCAGTTAAAACTCACCAAGAGGCAAACCCTGCTTTTGGTGCACATATCAATTTAATGGCCACACACTGAATTAAGAAAATGGGACAAGGAAAAGGAACAAAGGACAACTGAAAGGAGAAACTGACAGGCACAGGAACAAGTCTCCCATTCAGCCTCTGATAAAAACACATGGACCCCTCATCTGGGTCCAGCCACCCTGTCTGGGGCATGAGGACCACCTCTGCTCATGCCACCTGCTGAAGACTCTTCAATCTCCTGTTCTGAACCTATGAATGGATGAAAGGCACTTACACACTCCTCTCATCCGTGGATCACCAGACCACACATTCAGCAACCTGTCCTATGAATCTTTGTCTCCTAGGTAGGCAACTACAGTTTTTCCAGCCTTTCTCAAAACTATGCAAAGCTGTCTAGAACTACTTTTTCTCACTTCTCTCGTAATGTCTTTTCTTTCTCTCATACCTGTTTTGAAATAGTATCCAAGCATAACATGAGACTCCCAATAACAATCTATCACTGGTTTATGTGACACTGCAGCATCTTTTACACTGTCTTGTTCTTTGCAATTTTTAATAATTTGTTTGCTTTGTTAGCCACAGCCATAAAAGCTCAGGTCTCTGACAGGGCCCTTCACCATGTTTACCGGAGATTCAACTGCTCAACAAAGTTTTTGAATGCTAATTTGCCTTACCTGAATGAATGAAATGGTAAAACACATGACAAATCTTTTCACGCATGTGTATTTCTACGGCTCCATTCACGTTTCTACAAGCACACGCAAGTGCAAAAATAGCTATGTTCTATTTTTCACCTCACCTGCTTTACTGGTTGCTCCCTACTCGGGTGCACAGACAAAGATGGCTCTTTACAGCTCACTCAGAACAACACTGCATGAAAGAGCTAACATTCGTGCTCTGAGCAATGCAGGTGGAGAGCCTGCAAAACCCGCTAGCTTATTTTTAGTGACTCACTGTGGAACAGTTCTGAGAACTCAATCAATTTCATCAGCACCCCCAGAGGAAGTCTCATAATAACCCTCAGCGACTGCTCCGTCCCTGCACAAGCTGCACAATTAAACAATGCAATTCTTTTACAGTCACCAGAAGTCAACCGTAATGCTCTGACTGCTGATGTACATCAGGTCAGAAAAATAGAGAGTAGCAGGAGCGGGTGAAGGGGCACAACGAAATGGCAGCAAATGTGCCAGCAGGTGCTACTACAGCTCCTCAAGAACAGGGCATGAGCGCAGGAGGGGGTGAACAGGAAGTGGCACAGAAAAACAGAGTGCCAAAGACCTCTTTCTAAAGAACAGGGAGAAGGTGGTGGGGAAGGAGGCGAGCTCCACTGGCACAGAGCATCCCTGAGAGTCTGGGGACAGACACCCCCACACAGAAAACACTAACAGAATTGCCTTCACATTTAATACATGGGATGGGATGGGATGGGATGGGATGGGATGGGATGGGATGAGATGAGATGAGATGAGATGAGATGAGATGAGATGAGATGAGATGAGATGAGATGAGATGAGATGAGATGAGATAATAAAATAAAATAAGACAAAACAAAACAAAATAAAGGAAAGGAAAGGAAATTAAGCCACTTGTAATGACTACAGGTCCAATTCTGGGTGTTAAATTGCACTAACCCCAAATGCAAGTATCACTTACTGATGTAAAATAGTACAGTTGGATGTTACACTAATAA
The DNA here is from genome assembly GCA_013398915.1 of Dromas ardeola. Lineage (NCBI taxonomy): Eukaryota > Metazoa > Chordata > Aves > Charadriiformes > Dromadidae > Dromas > Dromas ardeola. Next base: position 33,849 of record VYZM01017816.1, on the reverse strand, counting down.
TCACATGAATACAATCAATCACTGCTGGGAAGTCCCATAATCCTCATTCTTTTGCTACTAGCACTCTGTTTCGTTTTCAGACACCATTAAAAATCAGATCATGTCGAATTTTCAGGGCATGGAGAGGAAAATTAAGAGTGTACAAATATAGTCTTTATCCCTGTTACCTTTCCTTTTACTGTGATCAAATTCGTGACTTACTTAGATCACCATTACAGACAGTAAGTGTGAATTTCTTCCCAGTTAATTTCCAGAGTGCCTGATAGTTAAGAAGCAGATGTGACAATATTTAGCTATAGCCCACCACGTCAAACAAAACTATGTAGTTAATATATACTACTGAAAAGTCAGTTCTTGTCTTCATTCACTGACTCAAATCACTATTCTTTAGGAGCATCTCCTCTCTGGCAAATAAGATGCAAGGTATTTTCTATTTTATTTACTTGTATGTAGCTTACTTTCTATTCACAATCAGCCACTCCCGGATATACGTCTGAACACAGTCTCTGACATGTGAGTCCAGTTCAACCCTGGGGAAAAAGCAACAAAATATTGTAAATATTTTAGTACCTAAGTCACACCTTAAGGACAAAGAAAATTTATCTAAACGCACTGTTCAGAAAAAGGCCCCTCTATTAGTCCTCTCCTTTATATTTATTTTACTGCTAAACTATTGTTTGAGATTTCAAGAATTCTGTGTAGTGCATGAATTCCCCGATGCAGGTTTTTGTTACTGTGTTTATAAATCAATAAACATACATTTAACAGTTGTAACTATTTGCCATACTATGCATTTCATGAATATCAGATCGATGTTCCTATAAAACACGGTACCCATCTTTGTGATTTTAAAAAACTGATAACAAGTCTCAACATACAGAGATATTTTTCCAGAGGCTCCACCTTCTGGACTCTTGCAAATACATAGTCTCTTGTATGGTTTTTGGTGTAATTTTCTCTTTCTCATAGAAATGAAGAAAATTCTAAAAAGGAACCCTAACCTTTTAATCAGATAGCATAATAAAACTTCAGGATCTGAGAATATGTTATAATTTAATTTTATGATTTTCAAGTAAGTCTCATTTAATGTAGGGGGTTGTCAGTGCTGTCTGATAGACTGGATACTGATTGGAACTGAAATATTATAAGATAAAATGTGAATTTGCTGTCATGATGTTGTCACATAATTCCCCTACCCCTGTTCTAAAAAATTTTAGTGACCTGTGCCAAAATCACTTGTTACGTCCTCTAATCCAAGTGAGTAAAAGAGTAGGATACACATGCAATGCAGGAAGGGGTGAGAGGTATGATACTTATTTGCACTTCCCACCCAGAATTCTTAACAGATTTGCAACTGATTACAAAGACTGGATAACAACTGATTTGGGTTCGTGCGTGCACTGCAGGCCAGAGCCTTGGCTGATACTGGACTGCTGTGTGCCCCTGCCACCAGTGGACTGACACAGCACATGGTCACCTCCTGCATCAGGTTCAGATGGGACGTATGTTTGCAAACAGGCAGCACATTAACCCAGTTTGGTTGGTGGTATCTGCTTCCTGCTCTCGTGCAGGAAGACACTACAGACTGTGTTGCCTGCAGGCGAATCTTTGGTGCACGCACCTCCCGAGCTCTCATCTTCCCTAACACACCCTGGCATCCTTGATCAGGATTTTCTGTGAAAGCACTAGTATCCATAAGAGCAGTGGGAACGGATAAATCGGAAGCTGCTGTGTAAAAAAAAATCTGCTGAAAGCATATTTGTTGGTGTTGACTATTTGGGCTTTGCCACAGACTCCTTACAAAACCCTTAATGTCGCTGTGGTGCAAATCAAGCCTAAAACTGAGTGTACAACGTGAGTCTACATGTTCCCCTACTGGAAAAACAAATAGATAACTGTTGTACAGAACAGCAGTGATGCTGGGAAGTAACCTTGGAAATAGGGGAGAAATGGTCATCTTATCTTTTAAATCTCATTTCAAAGTTGCATAATTGTTTACTATTTTTTCCTATAATTTTAATAAATGCAAACTTCAAGCATCAAAATACACCCTGTCTCTCACACCCATTCCCTCTCCCCAGTCCACAGCCAAACAAATATTCATGATAAAGACTGGAACATTTTCCATTAGTAACTATAAGGGAAAATCACCTTTTATGCAAATGTTACGAAGTCCCCTAGGTGTTGTATGGTTTAAAGAATTCTCAGGTGACCTAGCATGGCACCTTGTCTCTTACCGCCTTTGCTCTCCTGAACTTCCCGAGAAGTGCATTGAGCCAAGAAGGAACTTGCAGGCTCAGACCTTGCTTAGAAAGAGGGGTTCTCAGCTAGTCCACAGTCGGCAAAAATCATATAAACTGTGGTTACTGCTTAGCCTCATTGAATTTGGTATGTTGGGCAGAAAACACTGAACAAATACCGCTGTGCTATAGGGTTCTAGTTTACACAGATGGCTGCTATAAATTAGAGCAGGCTGTAACAACTTTTGCAGAAACAGAGGTGGATGCAGATCTACCCTGTGAGCCCAGACACCATAAGCTAAGCCTTTTTTGTCCCTTCAGTGTTCAGGTTCAGCACAGCAGAGAATATAGACTGTGCCGTTCATTTCCTGCATATACTGGAAGGAGCCAGCCCCCCATCCCAAACATGTTGCATGGTTAGCTGTCTTTGCAGACATAACAGTTTGGGGCTAAACTGGTGCTGACTTCATGTTTATCTGACTGTTACTGCTTGCAAAACTCAATGGGCCTTTGCGGTTCTAGCTGAAGGTACCATTTACAGCGAAACAATCCTGGAAGAGTATTTTGTATACAATGCATACAACTCTACTAAACCCCCTCAGAAAACTCTCCAATGCTTCCCTTTTTCTCATGTTGAAAAATTCTATTGCCCATAGTTTGTTTATCAAACCAGCTTAAATATTTCCAGGATGGTCGAGCACCAGTATCAACACATGCTACCTATTTTAATTTAAAAGCTGTTGAAAATAGTGGAAAGCTTCCTAATTATTTCATTAATGTCAGCCTGAGACCAAAAGTGACCCCTACACTAGAAATTAACACTTTTATTTTCCCCCAAACCTTGTGAAGTATGAAGTATTTTCCCCCATTTAAGCAAGAGAGGTACTGAGAAAAAGATGCGTCATGATCTGATCAAAGCCATGCAACACATAGATGGCAAAAAAATAAAAAAAAAGAAAAGAGAAAAGAAAAAAAGAAAACCCCCTCAACCCTATGCTTAGTACATGATCAGAATCAACTTCCACCTCTGGGATCACAGCTACAAAATTATTTTTCATACTGCCTTCGTGCCTTTCTTTACTCTTCTTCCTGGTCTACGGCTACCTCACTTAGCTGCTACCAACTAGCTCAGGAAGTCATGTAAGCGCTTGCATAATTTTAAGTGTGCAAAGAGGCCTAACAGAATCAATGGCAAAGTTCAAATGTTTTAAGTTCAGTAAGTGCATAACGGATGGATGGATGGATGGATGGATGGATGGATGGATGGATGGATGGCAGGCAGACTGAGGTGTCTGGATCAACATCTTCAAAACTATTTTTAAACCTGAAGCATTTCAGAGAGGGAGAAAGTCTCCTTACCCATCTTCTGGCATAGAAGGTTGCAAAGTCCTGCACTCTTTGGGTGTAAAGACAATGTCCAAGTCATCGTCAGGAAAGTCACCAAGTTCTTGTGCTAGTTCTGAGTCCGAGTTGTTCAGCCGCGTCATTAGGAAGCCTTCAAAATCTACTGGGTCTACTGCGTCATAAAAGGAAGGCTAATGGAAGAAATAAAGTGGTGTTTATTTTAGCAACAGAAGGGTTTTTTTAATAGTGTAATTTAGGGTTATCTATTTAATTCTTGTTATTGTCCCATCATTTATTAAACATCGGAAACAGACTATATACAGCGCATTTAATGCAGGGAAAAGTTGCTAATGAAACATTCAGCTGAATAAAGAAAGGGAATAAAGAGAGAAATGTTTTAAAGCAGAAACAAGAAATGGAAGATACTACACCTAAATCCGAATTTGCACCTATTTTCTCTGTTGAGCTTTCCTAGATGCTGGTAGAAGGAGCACTGACTGAGGTACATCCTGGATGCCCTCAGATGTGCTCTGCTGGATTCCCATGAAGTGCACTCAGTCCCCCTTGTCCAATCCATGGTATTAGTCAGGGTTATGAAGAAGGCAGCCATGAGTAGGAACAACAGAGTACAAGGGCAGGGGACCAAAACAATAGTGACAAGCAGTGCCACCTGGCAGGGAGCTGCCAATAGACCCTATAGGACATGTGATGAAAGGCACTACAAATAACAAGGCCAAGACAGTAAATCTTGGAAGTTACACTGGGCTAAGGACCAACTATACGCACTGTGGCTGCTACCATGAAGATGGCACCTATTTGAGGTCCTGTGCCTGAAAGGTATTGAGTATTAGAAATGCTGTGTGCTTTGAGGACAGGATATACCCCAAATCAGAAGAAATTATTGTTTTCCATCTCTGAATGTTACTGGTTTGCATTTTATTGGAGTTCTAATTTTATTGGATTTTTCAAGGTTTAGTACAGTAACTGCACAAAATGTTACATGGAACTACTAAAATTATTGCAAACCTTAGATATCCACCATTTCTACAGCACATGGCATTGTACCTTGACAGAGAACAGCTGTGCCTGACTACGTTTAATCAGCTATTCTTACACAGAACGTCCGATCAGAACAAAGTTTAACAAGCGCAAGCTCTGCCACTCATAGATGCTATGAAGCTGTCTGGCCCTTTTTATCTCAAAAACAGGGGCAGAAAATCTTGTTTGATGTGGTACCTCGAAATGTTCCACATACACATGAATGTGACTTTATATGTTAAAAGTATGTGTTATTCTAGGTATAGATAAAATGGAAAATTATTTTATTTGCTATATAGCCAACTAAAATAGGCTGTATATGTTTAGAAAAGAAAAGATCTGTCCAATTGAGTACAGAGACCAGCATTTCATATTGTTCATTTTCTTGACAAGTAAAATACAGATCTAAAAGCTTTAGAAAACCTATAGTTTATGTTCTGTGAGTTACACAAAGGCTGAGGACACCTCAGTGCAGTAAGAGCACGGAAAAACAGTTAGAGCATTAGAATAATAGCGCTGGAATAACTTATTTACTAGTAGAAAGAATTTTAGCAAAAAATAGCTATCAAATCATCCTTGTCTGTAAAGAGCAAGGATTGCATTGCACTGATTAGCCCAAATACCTTTCACAAGAGTGCCTTCTGAAGCTGCCAGCAATACATAGCCTGAATATAGGCCAGAGAATCGACATCTATGGTGCTGTTGATGGGGTGCGGGAAAAATAAAGCACCCAATGTCCCTGATATCGATCCTGGCTTTATATTCAATGTTACTGTGGCTACTGTCCCATCCAAAATGGAGCTATGCTCCTTATACGCCAGTGCTCTTCTCCACAGTTAAAATCTGTGGGCTAAAATCACAAAGTCTTCACTTATTACTATTCATGCAAGGCTCTCATGGAAGTTGACAGGATTTTTGCCTGAGCATGAAGTGACCTCTGCACACAACAGTGTTACACCCACAACATCAGGAATTTTAGCTCAATAGGAAAATGACGAATTCCACAATTTATGAAACATGCAAAGGTGCTCAACAGTGGCAAAGCTCTGGGTAACTCTGAACTAAAATGGCTCATGCATAATATGCCACGTCAGTCACTGTAGATAGGCAGATGAGTTAAAACCTATTAGTGGTAAATATGAGTTCTGGAGCCTTTTTAGAGTTCTGGAAATATAAGTGAGGAAGTTATTCAGCTAATAAAAATCCAGAAACATCTTGCAGATAGTGACACATCTTTAGAAGAAATCTGTTAAAAACATCTAGGAGAAGCAAACCAATTTAAACTTTTGAAAAAAATAGATGTGGTAAATACTCCTGCAAATGATGTAGTAGCGACCTTGAACACACTCAACCACCACTGCCTGCCCAGGTTCCCCTTTTATAGGGAAACTGTATTGGTCTCTGCATAAATAAAGTCTCCGAGCTCACCCCTCTGCTTCTATATTTAAGGCATCAATTGAATTCTCTGAAAACACCTTTGAGAAAATCTCTCTCTTCGCTTTTTTATCCAAAGAGAAAATCTAAACCCAACAGTAAGTCCAGCAAATCATGAGGCAGCCAGCTGAAGAAATACACTGTGCTGTTAGTAAATTTTTGGGTTAAGAACCGTCTCTGTTTTGTACCTGGTGTAGTGCTGAGCATACTGGATCAACCGTTATGAGTAAATAGTGATCTTTATTAGCTATGGATTTTTTATTAATTGCTAACATAATATCCTTGATGTTCACTGACTGTACTGACAGTGGGTAAAACATTACATGTTAGTGGAGATATACATATATATATATGTGAAGATCTACTAAAAAAAATAACGAAATATTAAAGTAAAACACAGCTTAAAGTATACAAAAGCATATTACATCTTTTCAGTTCCTGAAGATGTAAAGTTTTGCATGCAAAATATTTTTGCTTAATACAATCTAATTTTTGATTAAGCATTGCATTTCCTTTCAGAAATCACACTTTTCCATTCTGACAAGTCAAATCCATCACATTTCATTATGTCTTTTAATTTTTTCTAGTTGAAGTGTTAATAATAATCTTTAGTCACTAGAAATGTGTGCTTTTGGCTATCGCAAATTAGATACAAATGTAAAAAAGATGGTGGAAAACGTAAACGCAGGTGGAGGTTAATGGTCTCCCTAACAACTGGTGCAAATCATCAAAGGAAACAGAGATACTGTTTCAACTCAGAAGCCAACACTCCTTTTCACACATTATACAAGTGTGCAAAACAATTACTCTACAGAAAATGCCACAAATCATTACTGCAAACATACCTTTTTAAGGATGATGGATAAGAGGCATGTAGGTTGTGACAGCACACAAAATGGCAGCTACGGCGTAATACTCAGTAAATGAAATGTTATCAAGTTTCTCAAGAGCAAAAGCAGTTGTCTGCATGTAGACGAAGGGACGTAGCCTCCCCAGGCTGAATAACCGCAAGGAACATGTTAAAACACCACAGCATTTCAGATTAAGGAAGTGAGTAGTGGCGGGAGGCCCCAACACACAGGAAGTAACTGCTTACATCTAGTGTTTTACATTTTTCACAATTGCTGGTGCACAAAGACTTTTCCTGCTTCTACTTACTGGGTCTCACAAAAAGAAGAAAAAATCAAAAGGGTAGGAAGATGGAGACTATCAAAATCTCAGTCATTTTTATTTATGTCGTAGTATGTTTGCAGAAGACCCATCCTCCTGAAAGGCCATTAAAAAGATCGTGCAGTTTTTCCCTTTGTCATGAGGGCAGTGTCATATGGTCTGACTTCTTTAGAGGGGGATTACATGTGGAAGGCTGCAGATGATTCGGAAGCACATAACAGTTGACTCAATTATATGTGCCAATCAGGGCATACTTTGGCATTTCTCACTTAACACGCTTACTTTACAGCACTGAAAAACAGGTCAGGGTGCTGCCTCTGCTGCTAGCTTTGGAAATGGTGTATTAAGCCAAGCTAGCTGAGACTCTGCCTTTCTTTATTTCTCTTTATTCACTGACCTCCTTGTGCAAATCATTTGTGATCACCACGCAATGCATTTACTTGACAGAATTGAAAGTTTCCAGCAAGGAAAGGATGTAATATACTCCAGTACTTACTAATTAACTTTGATTTACAGTAGTATGGAGAAAGACTGTCTATTTCAGGCTCCAAGGACCATTCTCATTTTTTTTCAAATGCATAATTTCCTCAGCTCACCAGGGAGTACTTTTTAACAGCTTCAGGCAGAAGCCAGTGGAAAGCAAGACAACTTAGGAAGATCACTTAATTTACCCTAAAAACATTAAGCAATGCAGATGCCAAACCTATGTAAAAATGATAAACCCAGAACTCACCAGATGAAGAGAAGAAAAGCCAGGGGTACTTAAGCTTCGTTGACAGAACTGTGCAAAGCCTGGTTGGAGAGTAAATTGCTTTCTTATTTCTGCAGAGGAGTGCCTTTAATTAAGCAGAGAAAAACACTTATAATTACAATTATCCCCATACAAATTCCAAATGCCAGGCTTTAGCCAATTTAGTCTCTTGTCCCAGTGTTTAGAAAAGTATTTTGATTATGTTCTAGACTCTTCTTGTTTTATTTGATGCAAACCTCAAAAAACATTAGCAGTCCTATATAATTAAGATTCTGACACTTTTCCAACAGATTTCTATCATTATATTGCAGGCCTTGCAACTGGGAAAGGCTATGCAAGAGGGAATAACCTTGCCCTTAAGTTAAGTGTGACTGCAACTTGTGCAGCAATACTTGCAGATTCATTTCTGTGAAGCAAAAATACGGGATAATAGAGCAGAGAAAGAAAAATGAATGTCACAGAGCTAAATATTTTAATGAACTAGTAATTGACCAAGGGATTAAAACAAGACAGGACCACGCACTGAACAATGTAAGCCCAGACTCACATTAATAATGCAGTCTGCTGTGAAAAGCAGAAGAAAAACCAAAGCATGAATTTAAAAATCAGCCTATATTGTATCAGCTGAATGCTTGAGGAAAAGTCTTCTTAAGTGCTAATTAACTGATTTCAATGCTAGAAGAAAGAGGGCAGTACTGAATTCTTCAGAAATCCCAGAGTGATAGTACAGTTGCATGTCCCAATCTGAAAATTCACTAATCAGAGTTGCTTGGTCATTTTTCATGGAAACAAATCAATTAATATGATTTAGGAATAGTCAACCATGAAATGGTAACAAAACATCTACAATATATTTCACCATGAGTGTTCAGGACAAGACTTTTAAAAGAACAAGATGCTCTTAAGCAAATTCCAAGTTAAAAAAATCCAACCCTGCAGCCCACTAGGGCAGCCAACTGTGAGGCAGGAAAATACAGAGGTGAGAAGGCTTTCCTTTCCATATAAGACTCTCTTCTAACTCCAGCAAGCTTTAATAGGCATCTTAAAATTACCAGATGCCACAGGACAGTTTGCCTGTTTGGTCTGCCCCTTCTCTCCTCTGTGGCCTCTTAATTTCTGTGACTACTATACCTATTCTGTGACACAATCTCTTAATACTACTTTTCTTAACAAGCATGACAAAACCTAAACTCTGAGCAATGGAGTTCTGCTCATGTTAAGAGACAGGCATCTCACAGAAGGTATTAAAGGTATTAGAGGTATTTGGCCTGATTTCTAAAATAAAAGATGCATAAATAAAAGTAATTGTTTGTAGGTCAAAAGGCCATGCCAAGTGTGAGTGGGACATTGCTCCAATCTGAAGGAGGCAGCAATTGCAGACAAAGCAAAGCCAGAGTTATAAAGGAAGAAAAGAATCCATTTGGAAGAGAAATTCCTACTTATCAACGGTATTCTAAAAATCAGATAGGATGAAATGGGATTTTTTTAAAGGTTATTCAATAATTATGTAAGCAAGAAGCCACATAAGGGGAGTGAGGAAGTCTGTGCATTCCTTAGATTATTTTTGACCTATTTTAAAAATAAACGCTGCTTGTGTATCAAGATTATTGTTATTCATCTTCCCACTGCAAATGATCTCTGATCATGAATGTATGTAGCAAGTATAACACAAAACTAAAATTATTCAAAATGATTAGTTTCCTTCAAACTGAGTCAGTTTCTACCCTGTGCGGAAGTATTTGTTCCTAATGTAAATAATAGATGTAGCAGCAGATGTTGGCTAAATGTATGTAAAAATCTGTGTTACAGTGTATTGCAGAATTTGCTGCTGTAAACAATGATATAAACACATCTCTGAATTACACCAGATATGGAGTCATCAGACTCTGAAGAGGAAATGGTACGAATTTTCATCTACAAAAGAGGAAGCATGCATGTGGATGAAGGGACAAATTTGCTGTCTGGTAAAAGCCTGTGCAAGCCCAGCTCACTGAGAGGAAATACATTTCTCAAGAGCACCGACGTTAGTTTCAGAGTCTCCCCAATGGCCAAAGAAAGAACATGCAAAATAAATCAGTCTAATGGAAGAAGAATCCTGTAATCTCTAAAGGTGAATTCAAAATAGTTTAAGAGTAGTTCAATTGATTATTTCATGTTTTTCATATCACTGAAGGAAGAAAGGGAGACAAAATACAGTAAGAATAACAGAAGACAGCAAAATTGTTTTGAACTAACTCAGAAATGATTGTTAGGACCTACTAGGAATAGGTAAAGGAAAGACACAGCTGCTAAAAACTGCTAAACTAAAAGCACAAGCTAGCTACCCCAACATGGAGAAAAGGTGGGTCTTACAGTCAGAGATCAGCATAGAAAGTTTTGACAACCTGGGAACCACGGTGGAAACAGAGGTCCTTCTAGACGGGTCTTTGATAATGCCAGAACAGCTGTGGTCTGTGAGATGCCTGTTTTCTAATCAAACAGCTACCTCAGACACTGTCTGGGTACCTGCAAGAAAATGGTGGTCCATGTTAACTTAATGCACGTGGTGCCCCAGCTTTTATTGGATGCTGCAGTCTGTCTATACCATGGCCATACTTCTAGCCTCCCTGCCTGTACAGCAGCCCTGTCTGATTCCGAGGAAAGCTTTACAGTCACCCTTAGCAGCAAGCACCCTTAGCACACTTAGGTGCTAAAAAGAAGGCAAGTGATAAAGGATGAATGCAAAGCAGTCACTGAAAAGTATGAGCAAAAAAGGCAACTATATCTCTAGAAAGAAGGACTCAAATAATCATGAAACAGTCATTTGCTCTCTGACATTCAAAAAGGTAGTAGAGCAATTTACCGGATAATCAAGTTATAAGTAGCAGGAACATCAGGTCCCAAACTGTGGTCTCCAGTTGAAATAAGAGGCCATGAAATCATACTTAACATTAAAATGTACATCACCTTAGTAATGCCTGTTTGTTAATAGTCTCATGATGAAATGTATGGTGGGCAACTAGAAACTGTGGAGTGTAGTAAGCTATGGTCCAAAAAGTTTGGCAATTATTGATATATTATTGGCAATTATTAGGTAATGATGAACAGGCAATATAGATTTATCAAAGGGCAGTCATGTAAAACCAATCTAATACTTTTTTGTGATAGTTTAACTTGTTTCAGTAAGTCTCTTGATAGTTTCCCTCATGATATTCCTATAAAAAAAGTAAAGAGAGAGTGGCTAGATGGAATCATCGCAGCTAGTTCCAAAACTGGTTAAAAAAACATTTTCAAGGTGTAGTCACCAATAGTACAAAAGAAGATTGGGAAGAGATTTTGAACCATGTACCACTGTAAGTGAGAAGCAAGTTAATTTTTCCTCAGTCTAGTTCCAGTCCATATTTTATTTTACACTGATGATGGCACAGGTAACATAGTAATAGAACACGTGGATCACATCAGACTGGAAGGAGTTGTGAGTGCTCTGAAAGACAGAGCTAGCACTCAAAATGATCTTGTATTCTAGAAACAGTCTGAAATCAGCACAGTTAGATTCAGTAAAAATAAATGTAAACCACTAAACTTAGGAAGAAAAAAAAATAATCAAATGCAGAAATACAAAAAGGGAAATGAACCGTCTAAAGAAATAGCCATACCACAGAAGAAGCTCTGAAAGAATATACTGGAACACTTACTAACAAAGTACCATAAGTGAAGAAAAAGAGAAGTAATTTCTATTTATTTAAGCCAATGAGACACTGCTTAGGCTGATGTCCACACTTAGAACACCACAGAGTAAGATGCAATCAAATTTAAAAGGCTTCAAAAGAGTCCAGTCAGAATGCTAAAAATTTTGGGAAGGATGACCCATGAGGAAAGATTGAAAAAAATGGATGTGTTACAAAAGAAACGTCTGAGGGGTGACAGCAGTTGTCCTTGACTATGTAAAAGGTAGCAATCTGCAAACAAAACAGTAAGGAATTCATGCCCATAAAGGGAAGAAGCAGTAATCTGCTTGAATTAAAGCAAGAAGGATTTAACAAGCTATTAGGAAAAATGTTCCCACTGCAACGGCAGCAGGGCACTGGAAGTGGCCATCTGGTGAGGCCACAGTGACAAAAGCACACTGGCAATGTAGATTATGTCTCGGAAATACCTGGAGAACAGCATCTGGGCAACTGCAAGCCTTTCAGAGACCAGAAATGTGACTCAGCAGACCTCTCATGTTGGCACCTGTACCTTTATTTAGGATAAAAAGGAAACACTGGCTGAAAAGAAAAAGGTGTAGATTTGGGGGAGGTTTTTTTCCACAAAAGTCACTGCTGAATTCACAGTTAGTCAGCATTCACATGGCATTTTGCAAGATAGTGTAAACCTGTGGAAAGATGGGAGATGATGGCAGCCTAAGGCTTTTCTGGATTTTTTAGATCCTTGGCTGCTCCATGGTGTTGGAGAAAAATAATGCCAATTGCAATTCATTGCTTACTCTGTGTTGCCTTGGCCCTACCTGAATGACAATGCTGTACTCTTCTGGTGTAAATCTTGAAAAAGCTGGAACTCACCAGACTTCCTGAGTCAGCCGGATGTGACTGGAGAGTGGCAAAAAAAATCCCCAAAAAAACAACCAACCAAAAACCTGGTGCTGCTTGGTCAGAATTTCACCAGTGTCTGCCCCACCAGTAGATGCAATCCTCCAGCAATTCTCCTAAATGGCTAGCAAAAGTTGAGACATAGTCTGTGTTTCACAAATACTCTCCAACGCAAAGTGTACAGTTTGCATAATATAATAAAACTACAGTGTAGCTGAAGTGACAGACTACACCTGGAGGCTCTTAAAATTAAATTTAACTTGTAGGTCAAATTCTGAGATGTTTCGCAGGGCAGAACTTATTGCAGGATTGGGAACTTGGAGATTTGGGTTATTAGTTGGGCCTAGATGTGGTACCAGGAAAGGAAGATAAAATAGACATGTATTTTCTCTCTGTAACATATGCTAGATCTGCGGCTGAACGCTGCTGGGTTCAATAATTAAAATTATATGAATGCTCATAACACATAAAGCTGGTTTTGTAGTTTCACTGTAAATTCTGCTCAACAATATAGTTCTTTGAAATATGTAGTTTAAAAGCAGGCAAAATGACTATTTTGCTAGTGTGTAGACAATGTGAAAGCTTAAACACAGAACAGTAATTTAGAAATAAAAGAAAACAGAAAGAGAACAGCTTTAAAGATCATCCGTTAACTGGAAATCAGAAACCTCATAACAAAAAACCTGATTTTAAAAGTACACTTCACACACCTACTTGATCAACTTATCCAAAATTACCTGATATTAGAAGTTACCTACTACAGGGAGGCAGGAAGAGTAATCCTTACCACCCTTCCAATCCCTTCCAGCCGACTCTGAGGAACAGTGAGTTGTCTTCTGCAAGAGCTGCATACACAATTAGACAGCAAGGAAAGATGAAAAAATGAAAGAAAAAGAGACTATAAGAACTATCCCCAAGGACAGAGAAACATTCACATTTAAATGTATAGAGATGGAATAATCATAACGTAAAATAGTGAAAACTTTTGCTTAGCAGGTAAAATATTCAGTCTTGGCTACCCTGAGGAGTATCCCTTTCATCTCACAGTAACATAGAAAATTCTCAACTAGCTTTTGTTCTTTTTCTGAGCCTAACATGAAGCTGTTCCAGTTACAACTGAAAACAAGCAACAAAAAACTCTGGAAGAGAAAAACCTAACAATTACCTACCCTTCTCCTCCACTCCCACACACAAACATAAAATCCCACACACTTCCATACACAAAGGTTTGGGCAACAATCCAGATCTTTAACTAGCAAATATGGGAATCTTGCTTAGAAGTCCTTTTCTTACTGACAGTGGAACTGCCTGTTTTTCTTCTAAATTCCTAATTAGTCCTTAAGGCACTAGAGCTCTGCGTTGTTTACAGCAGTGGTCGATCTGAACTAGCTGCTGTTTCCTTGATGGCTCAGGTAGGCTATACACTTTCTGGCACACCCCTGCTTTGGGGTCTACCACATTAAGAGTTTATATCAGCTAACGCAATAAAGATCCTATTCGAGACAGTTGAAATTAAACCACAATCTTCTCAAAGGAGATGATGCGGAAACAAACGAAGTCTGGGAGGTGTAATCATCGACTTCATTATGCTGGCAGCTTGTTACATGGTAAAACAGGCAAGAGGTCTTTTTTTATTTTTGTCCCAGATCATGTACACCATTCATTCAGTGAAGATTTTTCACTGCCACTCAGTTTTGCTGTTTCTCCCTCAGGAAGAGACATAAGCACACATAAAAATTAATTTTTTAACCCTGACAGTGGAGGAAAAGGACACCTATACTTTCTTGATGCACAAAGAAACTGAAGATGAACCATGCTTTTATGTGCTTTTTAATCACTATGCTCTATGTATAATATGCAAAAGCTATGATACAACATTTGAGAAAACATTGTGCATGCATTGTTGATTGGCTGGCTCTTGCAATGAAAAGTGGTTTCAGGTGTAACGTTTCATACGATAGTGGTACCTCCTGGAAAGCAAAGAGTGTAAATCAATCTTATCTGTCATCCTATTATAGACTTAAACTGATTGTGATAGTTTATACATGCAATACGAAGTTTCTAGAGAATATTTCACACGGTGCTAACTGATGTTGCTACCAGAAGATAAATTTGTGTGAAAACAACAGAATTCTTTTGTTGTCCCCATTAGCTTAAAATCTATCAGCATGCACAAATTATTATTTATATACACAAATCTTTCACACTGAAGGGTTTAATCTCAGTTTCTCTAAGGATAAGTGTCTGTGGTTGGCTCAATGCACTCTCTGCTTGTAGTACTAAAGCTCACATTGTTGCCTCATTAAATGTTCATTTCAACTGAGATGGCTGAAGAAAAGCTTTTTAACAAACGCACCCCTGATCTCTCCAGAAGACTCTATGGGTCTATGTTCGGGGCAAAACTTTGTAGTTAGGGCCTACCTTTCCTTTTTTTTTTTTTTGGCTTGTTCCTTGCTAAACCATTTAAATGACTTCCATAACCTTCAATCATCTACAACAATGATAAGGGCAATTTTAAAAGTATTAGTGATCATACATGCCATCTTCCTTTTGCACTGTGACTTGAAATGTAACAGAAGGATATTAGTTTTTGCTTTTAGATTTTTGTTTTGTTTGCACTATCTTACCAATTCAAAATAGGGTGAATATGAAATAAATGCAAGCATTTATTTTCCAGCTCACACATATTACCTGAGTTTCTCAAGGACTTCACTGAGAAAATGCTACCATAATGCTGATAATTTTGTAAAACTCATAACAAGTTTAAAAGCTTATGTACTTTATTTTTACTTTCTTCCTAATAAACACTTATTAGTAAGTGAAAAAAGTCAGACATTAATAATAATGATAAAGACCATGTAAATGTTATTCTTGGGCATTTTTTCATTTTGCGCCTACAGGGTTGTTTTTATTTTTATCAACGTCACAGCTGGCACTTTTATAAAGAAGGAAAAAAATGTATATTTTGTCCCTTTCGTGACTGACAATGATATATATTCACATATATTCACAGTTGGGTCTTCAATACTGTCAGTACTTCAAAAGCTGGAGGAGGGGATAATGCAAATGGCACAGAACTGGAAAAATAATGTGTTAATATTTTGGCCCCTCATTTCCTAAGAACACAGATTTGTGGAGATTTGGTGTGACCTTTCTGTGACAGAAAAATCATGAATTGTTTTTTTCCATTTACTTCTTAGAATAATATTTTCTTTCTTTAGAGCTGTAAGTTTAACTAGAAAAAGTAGGATTTTCTATTAGGGCACTATACCTGAAAAAAAAAATGGCCCAATTTCAAGTCCATGAAGAAGCACTGCCATTTTTAGAACAGGGAATTTTGATTCAACTTCAGTGGGAGCCAGAGTAGTAACTAAGATACACTTGAAAGCTGGATCTCCCACTCCCATTTAAAAATAAGAATGTCCACAGAATTTGGCATATGCTGACAACTATGTTGTTAAAACAAATGCATTTTTGTATCTGCTGGCTATCACTACAGGTACAAATTCCACAGAAATTATATTCCACACCCTCACAAACTCGATAGGATGATGCAACACATTTTACATCATAAGTTACAAATGGAACTTCACTTCACGATTCATCTGGAAATGTCAAGCTTGGGAAAAGGTGAACTTTTGGTCAAACAATATTCTAAACATGAGGTTTTGTTATTATAATGATTGTAAAGCTCAACTCATGTGACAACTGAAATAAAATATACGCTTACCTAATTCAGTTTGCTTGACTTTAGGGAAAAATACTGATACTGAGTCCAGGTGTGCTGACTCCTTCATAAAAGTCTACAGGTCATTATTACTGAAGCTCAGGGAACTGTGTGATTCATCATGTGCAAGTATCATTCTACAAAGGTTGTAAAGAAAAATACTGTGGACTTTTTATATGAACTTGGCCCAAACGCTGATCTAGGCTTGGACCTATTTTTCTGTAGCTGCATTCACGATGGCAAGTATTTAGTGTATATTATCAGGTAAGCACTTTTCACAGGGTATCCTTTTTCCTTATGCTACAAACTACAGTATAGTCTGGTGTGTGTTTTTCAAATCAAATTTAAAAAAAAAATCAAGTCAGAATAAAAAAAAGGACAAATATACTGAACTATGCTTGTGAACTGTAATTTTTAATGACTATAAAAACTAAAAGCGGTAGAGGATATAAAATACGACATTAAATATGTCCTCCTTTCTGGTTTTCACTTCATGTCCGAAAATGAAAACTGTTTGGAAAGATAAATAAGGAATGTTCATATGCAGGACGTGGTGGACATAAAGATGTTTCTCATTTGTAGGTTCATTTTTCTTGGGTAAGTTTAGGATTTCCTGTAGTATAAAAAAAGAACTTCATCATAAATTGCAGCCTGGACTTCACAATGCACATAGATGTCTGAAGTCTAAGAGGAACACAAGTTCTTAAAAAAGCATTTTAAAATGCAACTTTTCTGCTCAGACCCTAAAGTCCATTTCTGGCTCACCAGCCATCTTCCAGAGACAAAGCAAAAAACTCAGTATTCTACTCATGTATCAGGGAGTATTATGTCTGATTCCAGTGATGGCACAGGTATATAAGTACAGTATAATACCAGTCTTCAACAACTGTAATAGAAAATAGATATTTTTTTAACATAATTTGAGTAAGCAGTCAGATGAAAAGATTATCTTCCTGCTAACAACAGCTGTTAATAACATCTGTCTCCACAATAACAACAGTATTCTCCTTACGTGGCCAACTGTTCTCTAAAAGCTTTGTTTCTACAGCGGACTGCTTGGTGATAAAGAGTACACTTGTTGTGAACAATTGGAGCCTATCTTTCCTGCACTTGTAATTTTTCAGAGAGGTTTGACTGACGGGCCTGTGTTTGTTATCAACCACCTTGATGGTATAGCAGACAGACCACTCAAGAAAAGGTAATCATAAAGATCGGGGTAAATAATACAAACCAAAAGTAAACCACTGTGATTAACCAAAGGCATTTGTATCCTCTTAAAAGTAGTCAGAGGGCATTTTCTTACTCCCTCTTTTCTACTTCCTAAAAGTTAGACGTATTTCAGGC
This sequence comes from Dromas ardeola, assembly GCA_013398915.1. Taxonomy (NCBI): domain Eukaryota; kingdom Metazoa; phylum Chordata; class Aves; order Charadriiformes; family Dromadidae; genus Dromas; species Dromas ardeola. The sequence goes on along the minus strand of VYZM01017816.1, from coordinate 16,233 downwards.
AGGAAATGTTGTAATCTTTTGCACAGCATACCAGAGGAAAGGTCTGTGCGTTTAGTCTTTGTGATGGACAATAGGATGTCAAATCTAGTAAGGGCATCCTGAATAATCTTATATTTGAAAAATGAGCAGATATTTACAGGGATTTATATTAGCACTATGAACTAATAACTTATGGCATAATCTTGATACATAATACTACTTTCTTCCTCAGCTTATTCCTGTAAATGATTTACAGTCAACCCCTGTTAGAGGAGGAAGCAATGTTCCCACAGTTCCCCATCAGAATTAGAAACATCTTAAGGACGGACACACAGTTTTGTACAGACAAACATGACTTTATGCATTTTTTGCTTTTCTTTCTATTGATTTTGTGGTTGTATAAAAAATGAGAGTTTGCAGTCTAAGCCTAGTCCATAACAAATATTATAGCAGTGTTCCTCCTTTCATGCAGTTGTCTCTCTTACGGCCTCCAGCTATGTTCTAGCTCATATGCTTACTCCCAGGTATAATTCAATAGGCTGTGTGGACACAGACAGGCTTTGATATAGTTGGGCTTAAATGCAACAATTATCAATGCCAGAATGTGAGATGCAAACCAGCTGATATTGGTTTGAATTATATGTTGTGACCAGTCAAACTGTACACCACTAAAATTTGTCATTTGCTCAAGCATAGTTGTAGAACATGTTTAGAAGCACTGCACTGATACAGATTTAATCTAATCTGATTGCTTACTGGAAACACCCTAGCAAAGGCAAATGAATTATCTTTAGGGCTGATGAAAAGATAACCTCACAGGCACTAGGAAGTTCCCTTTATTATCTTTAGAGCTATTTACAATAGATAACATCCATCCCTAGCCTGCTTTAATATTCTTGACTTTGTGGTAGATTTAGAAGGTCATTATTCCTGCAGGTTACATCCCTCCCTTGGAGAGGAGGAGTACCTGTAAAAATGTTCCCAAAAAAGAGAGAGAGGTTATTATACCTAAAGAAACAGCCATCTGGGGCATTTAATGGCTCTTTAGTCCTTCACGTGCAGTGAGCCATCATGACTGATAACAACAGGAATGAAACCATGTTCTCAACTCCTCCTTATCTTTTCTAGTCACTCAGATTGACTTGAATCCAAACAGTGGTGGGATGGGAGGTAAAGCATCTACGTGCAGAGGCTGCTGGCGGGACTGGACTTTATGAGTAGCGTATGAAGTAGAGCTTCCTGTCTCCTCTCCCCTCTCTGCACCTGCTTTAGAGCCATGTCCAATCTATTCCTTGTGCTGAATACAAAACCAGAAGACACTAAGACAGCAATGCCATAAAAAGCTAGGAGAAATCAGCTTGCAGTAAGTCAGGAAGACAGGAATGACTTTTCCTGGGAAGAAAGAGATTAGGTTCTTCCTATGTTTAAAGGAAACTTACGCCTAAAGCCGGCGAAGTACAAGCCAGAACTCTGGATGAGCAGACAATGAGGTGGACCGAAAACTGACTGAACAGGCAGGCCCAGAGCATGGTAATAAGTGACATGAAGTCTAATTGGAGGCCATTAACTAGCAGTATACCCCAGGGGCCAACATTGGGTCTAATTCTGTTTAACATCTTTGTTAATTGTCTGGATTTTGGAGCAGAGCGTGACCTCAGCAAGATTACTAATGACACAGAACTGGGAGGAGTGGCTGATGCATGAGAGGCTGTGCTGCCCTTCAGAGGGACCTTGACAGGTTGGAGAAAATGGCTAACAGGAACCTCATGAAGTTCAACAGGGAGAAGTGCAAAGTCCTGCACCTGGAACATCCCCATGCACCAACACATGCTGGGGCCACCCAGCTGGAAAGCAGCTTTGCAGAAAAGGACCCGGAGGTCCTAGAAGGCCATGACCATGTTAATTCTAGGAAACCATGATTTCAACCAAGTGGAACATGAGCCTGCAATGTGCCCTGGTGGCAAAGAAGTCTAGTGTTATCCTGGGGTACAGTAGGCAGAGTATTGGCAGCAGGCTGAAGGAGATGATCCTTCCCCTCTGCTCAGTGCTGGTGAGACATGCCTGGGTTCTGTGTCCAAGTCTTTTACCTTCATATGTTATATGCTGAAGCATATGGATACAGGGAGGTGATTAAAGACAGCCAACATGGCTTCACGTAGGGCAAATCGTGCCTGACTAATCTAGTGGCCTTTTACGATGAAGTGACTGCATCAGTGGACAAAGGAAAAGCAACTGATGCCATTTACCTTGACTTCTGTGTGGCCGCCCACAACTTTCTTACCTCTAAACTGGAGAGACATGGATTTAATGGATGGACTGTTAGTTGGATAAGGAGCTGGCTGGATGGCTGCATCTGAAGAGTTACAGTGAACGGTTCAATATCCAAATGAAAACAAGTAACAAGTGGTGTTCCTCAAGGGTAAGTACAAGGACCAATACTATTTAGTATCTTCATTAACGGCAGATAGTAGGACTGAGTGAACCCTCAGCTAGTTTGCAGACAACATCAAGCTGAGTGGTACAGTTGATTCACTTGAAGGAAGGGATGCCATCCAGGGGGACCCTGACAGGCTTGAGGGGTGGACCTGTGTGAACCTCATGAAGTTGAACAAGACCAAGTGCAAGGTCCTGCACCTTGATCAGGGCAAGCCCCAAGATCAGTACAGACTGGGGGATGAATGGATTGAGAGCAGTCCTGATAAGAAGGACCTGGAGGTACTGGTGGATGAAAAATTGGACATGAGTGGGCAGTGTGTGCTTGCAGCCCAGAAAGCCAACCATCTCTGGGGCTGCATCAAAAGAAGCATGGCCAGCAGGTCAAGGGAGGTGATTCTGCCCCTCTACTCCCCTCTGGTGAGACCCCAGCTGGAGTACTGTATCCAGCTCTGGGGCCCCCAGAACAAGAAAAACATGCAGCTGTTAGAGCAGGTCTGGACGAGGGCCACAAAAATAATCAGAGGGCTGTTGCACCTCTCCTACAAGGAAAGGCTGAGAGAGTTGGGGTTGTTCAGCCTGGAGAAGAGAAGGCTCCAGAGAAACCTAACTGCGACCTTTCAATACTTAAAGGGGGATTATAAAAAAGATGGAGAGAGACTTTTTAGTAGGACCTGTAGCAGTAGGACAAAGGCTAATGGTTTTAAACAGAAAGAAGGTAGATTTAGATTAGATATTAGGAAGAAATTCTGTACTGTGAGGGTGATAAAACACTGGCACAATTTGCCCAGAGAAGTTGAGGATGTCCCATCCCTGGAAATGTTCAAGGTCAGGTTGGATGGGGCTTTGAGCAGCCTGGTCTAGTTAAGGACGTACCTGCCTATGGGAGGGGGGCTGGACTATGTGATTTTTGAAGGTCCCATCCAATCCAAACCTTTCTGTGGTTCTAAGATGCAAACCTGATCTTTATACTCCCTGTGCATGCAACTCCAAGTAATTTTCTCTGAAGGATTAAAAAAATCGGCTTCTCATTTATTTTTTATGTAAATCTAAGAAAACTGGCCATTTACTATAAATTGTGACTAACATATTGTTACACATAACACATGAAACTTAAATACATCCTACTTTTTTATCTTTAATCTGTTAGTAGTGTTTAATAATCTCTGTACCAAATACAAAATCACTACTATTTCACACATGTAGTATGTAAGAGGTAGTCTTTTCCCATACCAATTACAAATTGGAATTTTTTAACCCCTCTTAAAAGCCATAGTGCACTGTATATTTATGGTATGGATTTTAGATGAATTCAAATGGCTTATTATTTGATAATTTGAAAAAACTGTCTTGAATATAAGTCTGCAAAGGCTTATTAACTTGAGTTACCCTCACTATAGATAGATTCCCAGAATGCAATTCATTAGAGTAAAGCAGGATTCAACCCTTTCATTAAGTGTGCTCCCCTTTGTGACTCTCTTTCTTGAGTTATGTTGACTCAGCAAAAACAAAACCAGAATTTTTGATAATGCCACTGTCCTGACATTACATATCATAAGGCTATGGCTCAACGGTCATACTTGATAAGAAGGACATATCTACAAGCAGCTTTTAAAAGTTGATAAAGTATGAATATACGTTTTAGGTATGCAGCAAACACATGGAAACTGCCTTCACTATTAGCAGACTGGTAAGTTTATTAAGATTTTATAATGTATTACTTTATGTAAAAAACTGACTATGAGAATTTACCACATCTTTTAAAAAATGCACTAGATCTTTATATTTACTACATAAATCTATTGTATGTACAAAGGTCTGAGGTTCTCCCTGCAGCTTATTTAAGTTTAAAAAGAAAAACTAATTGAAAGAAATAGCTTGGCCTATACAATGGAGTCAGGACAATGCTTTTAAGTAATTAGCATTTTATTATATCCACATAACAAGGGTTGTATTGAAATTCAATCAAAAAATGCTGGTCTCAGCCCCATAAAGGGGTGGCACTGAACAGAAACCTGCTATCAGAGTACATAGGAAATGGCCTGTTCTGCACTGAAACCATTTTGCACTGGACCTGACCCATCTGCAACAGCTTTTGCCATTTAGGGTAATTTCTTGTGAACCTTCAGAACTGAGACTTTTCATCATATAAGATTTAAGCTGACCTTTTCATTTCAGGTAGAAATAATTTAAATGTGTTGTCATCATTAATGTAAAGTAGAATCCACACTACAATTTGACAATTAGGTAGGAGTTTGACTTTTATAATAGGCTTTTTAAAATTTCAAATCTTTAGCTGAAGGTTTGCTTTAATATTGGTAGTGTGGGTTGTTTGTTTTTTTTTTTTTCATATAAATATATGTATGTAAACTCATCCTTAAGTACATGTCTTAAAACCAGAATAGGAAAAGAAAATTTTATTTGGCAACTGGACAATTTCAGGGACAAGGAAATGAAATGATAGAAGTAAATGCTAAAATTTTGCTTTATAATGCTTATAAAATGCAGACATTGATTGTCTGTAGAGACAGCTGAGGAGTATGTCTATTGGGTGGGTTTTTAATTGCATGAGTCACATAACTGAAAGTTAAGTGATATGTTAGGGAGCTGTATTGTTGCTCTTGATAGTTTTCTGTTTTGTAATTTATGTGTTGAAATGTTTTGAATGTATAGCACTGGTGGCCAGGGTCCCAGGTTGGTGCCAAAACACCATTTTCTTCACTTGAAGTCAAACCAAATAACGACTACTGAAAGATCTATGTGGTAGATAAAATAGTAAACTACACTGGCTAAATAAAAGTAATAAAAATAGAAAATCTCTTCCATGAATGCTGTGCTTATCCTAACACACTGCTGAGGCAAACTGATTAAAATTCAGCTTTTATGGTCTCTCGAATGTACACTGCTCAGCTGATACATGTTAGAGACCACACTTTTAGCAATGATAAGTTGTTTTTTCTCAGCAGGTTACAAAATTATTTTTCAACTTTCTTGGTTTTTGGGTATAAATACTGTGATTGGAAAGTAGACACATTTACGACACGCGATCCAGATACCTTCCATCCAGGACTTGACTCAACAAGAATTATCTGCTTTTTCATGTCCCATGCTGGCTTCCAGCCCCACAGACACTTAACACTCTCGGAGAGTGCCATAAAGGTGTCTTAGTGTTGCACATTAACGAGGGGTTTCTTCCCCTTCCTTTGTCCAACACAGGAGGCCATTTGGAAAGCCAGTTACAACTTACTTTTAAGTGATACTTTAGGCTTCATTTCGAAGAATGTATGAAGTTGGACAGGAATCTAATTTCTCACATAACAAAGGTAAAGCGCTATTTGAGGAGAATGTTTTCTGAGGTCCTGCTCAGTTTTCAGCAACTTATCTCTGGGTAATACATAGGTAAGTAGTAGGAATGCTGTCTAAGATGAGGGACGCTAGAGGCTTGCTTCTTCACCTCTACATATGAGATGAACATCATTATACATAAAAGTTATCCCATCAAAACAGAAGGAACTACTCACATACATGCATTAAAAACATATGCGCAAGTCTTTGCAAGATTAAAAAAGGCAGGAGGCAACAGGTTGGGGCAACAGACACCAGATGGGTGGAAGGAAGAATAAAATAATAGGAAGACATGCTTATGTGGGCAGGTTGCATATGCAACTTTCAAGTTTGAAGGCATTTGAAGGTCTGATTTTAAAGTTTGACCTTTTTTTAAAAAAATGTGATACTTGTCATGTAACAGCTGCTCCTGAAGCATCTGCAGCTCCAGTGCTCATGATCAATAACTCACACTAACTTTAAATCATGACCAGACCACCAGCACAACATTTTAGATCACGTCATTGCTAATTTTTTACAGAATGGTGTTTAGCATAGTTCGTAAGGTGGTCAGATTTCTATTATGCTTCACTGAACACACCGATGTACACCTTACATAGCTAGCAGGGAGGCAGTTGATATTGTCGTTACGAGGAACAAGTGCAGAGCCTAAAATTCTGCTGGTCTTCATAAAACCAGTATATAGCTTAGACAAGTCATTGGCAAGAGAAAGAATGAGAAAGAGAAGAGCTTGCATGCAAATTTGTAGTGAATGGAGATAATTATACAGGCAATGTAGTAACTCCTGTAAATGATGCCTTGCCAGCAACGTTCAACTTTCACTGAGTTACATTTTGAAGAACTAAACTCAGGAACTCTGAAGAAAGAGGAACAAAATTTTATAGCTGTAAATTAGCCTTTTGTGTACAGGCAAGAAAGCTAACAGACTGACCTATTATTCCTCTTATTTTGAAAATTCCTTTCAAAAAACACAGAACACCACACTGAAAGCACTTCCTGTGAAGATATATCACTCTATTTCAGTAGAACAAACTGCACCTGAGTCATGTAAAAATGGCCTTTTGATGAACAGGAAACATGATGTTAGCAAATGTATGTAATCTACCATACTGTGTAAAAGCAAATATTCTTACTTGCAAAATAAACATGCAGATTGTTAAAATGGAATCATATTCAGAACATGACGAATAACATATTTGAACATTTGCTACAAAAAATACTGAATATTTCATTATTGAATCAAAAGAAAAAGAAATAATAAATATTATAACAATGGTTTAATTTCACAACAGCTCTTAATAGCAAAACTTTTGTGAGCGTTTGTGAAATGAAGACAGATAAATTGTTATGATTCCACTACTTTGTCAGGGTTTAGTCATACACATGAACAGTGACCATCACCACTGTTGGGAAAAGCTGCCAGAAAGCTGACCCTAAAAATAGGAAGAAAGAAAATAATCCTAACCCTCTAAATATCAGCCAGTTACAGTCTTTATTCAAGCAAGTGTCCACATGATCGGGAATCGAGGCAGGATCCTGTAGCGAACTCCTCATCTGACGGCTTCTCAATATGATGTCTCACTCTTGTGAATATTCCACCATAAATTTAAAATGAATTCCCAAAGGATATGGAAAGGTACACTGATGTGGATTCTGCCATGGGAAAGGCACATCACAACGGAGCTAATTTTATCCTCTGAGACTGCAAGCCCCATGTCTTCCAATAAATTGCTGAGGAGGTGGAGTTTCTCTGCATACTTTCCTCTCTGGCACAGAGACCTATCCTCAGTTTATATTACCATTATGTTATTTGTTCTTTTTTGTGTCAGCAAACTCAGTTACCTTGTACTTACACCAACACCCTGGAAACACAGTTTTTGCCTCAGATGACAAGACTGCTGAAAAGGAGGCCTGTGTTTTCCTTTTACTGGACAATATGAAAATAATTGTCTTGGTTTCATACTGCCACCACACAGCACAGACCAGCTGAGAGTCAGCACTTCCCTGGGAAAAGACACCAAAGTCTAGCAGACAGCAAGCTCAGTCAGAAGAGTACGGTGTTCCAACAGCTGAAGTCTAATTTATTTGGTTTAGGGAGGGAGGGGGGAGATAAACTTATTTTAAATCAGAAGGATTTTTTTTTTCTTTTCATAGATGAAAGGGCGAGAAGGAAAAAAAAATATCCCGGGGATGTATGTCATTGCAGAATTGATGCCCCACATAAAAACTTTATTTCCCAGGAGCGATAATTTAGGCACCAGGTTGTTTTGCTGCTGCGGTGTGGAGGATGAAACCCAGACCTGCGCCCCCGCCGCCAGCGAGCAGTCCCTCCGGGGGCTCGGGGCTTGCTGGGACAGAACAGAAGGGGAACAAACTCCCGGGGTGAGATTGGACGTTTCCTCCCAGCCGGAGGACACACAACCGTAGCCGGCTTCGTCTGCCTACACTTTGTCACAGCAAACTCTTGTTGCAGAAGCCCACCCTGGAGGTGCAGCTCCGCGGGGTCGGGAGAGGACCGGCGGGGCGCGCCCAGGGGCACCGCTTGCCGCCGGCGGGGACAGCCCGGTAGCGGAGGCGGGGTGCCGGCCCGAAGGCTGGCCAGCGAGGGGAGGGGGGTGTCCTCCCGAAGGCTGGCCAGCGAGGGGAGGGGGGTGTGCTCCCGAAGGCTGGCCAGCGAGGGGAGGGGGGTGTCCTCCCGAAGGCTGGCCAGCGAGGGGAGGGGGGTGCCCGCCCGCAGGCTGGCCAGCGACGGGAGAGGGTTGCCGGCCCGAAGGCTAGCCGGTAGCGGGCGGCGGCGGCAAGGGCCAGCCGGGCTGCCTGGAGCTGGCAGATGGCTCCCCGCCCCGAGGGTCTCCCGGGAGGAGCCGTCCCGTCCCCGCTCCCGCAGCCCGATCGCCTGCCTGGGCAGGGTCTCAGGCTAA
>VYZM01017814.1:5569-21703 GCA_013398915.1 Dromas ardeola | reverse complement strand
CTCAAGCCGTCTGGGTCCGTCTTCACCCCCCCGGCCCCCGGCGTGTTTTCCTCCTCTCCGGTGTAACGGCAACCGGCGAGAAGGCGTCAAACGAAGAGTAAGTGAGCGTCGAAACTCTTAATGTCGTTAAGGTTCTTTCAGCGGTGTGTGGGAAGTGATTTGTGAGGGGAAAAAAACCCTCCTCTTTCATCAAAGCACCAAACAGCTTTGAATTAAAGAGCGTCGGGGCGCACCCCCAGCTCCTGCTGGTTTTTACATGCCTTTAAACTACAAAACGAGGCTGGCGGAGGTGGAAAGCGAAAGAAAGTCACCCAAATGGAAGTTTAACGGGGGAATGTCGGTTGTTTAAAGCCCCTCGATGAGGTTTATTTGGATGTGAGATGGCGGCACGTGGGTAAGCGCTCGTTGATGTTCGCTCGCCAGCGTGTGGGAAGTGATTTGTGGGGGCAAAAACCCCCTCCGCCTTCATCAAAGCATGAAACGGTATCAAGTTTGTGAGTGTCGGGGCGCTCTCCCAGCTCCTGCACGTTTTTTATGTCTCTTTAAATTACGAAACGAGGTTGGCGGAGGTGGAAATTGAAAGAAAGTCACCCAAATCGGAGTTTCATGCGCGAATGTTGGTTGTTTAAAGGCCCTTGGTGAGGTTTATCTGGATGTGAGATGATGGCATGTGGGTAAGGGCTCATGGATCCGAGCCTGAAGCAGCCTGACAGCCCGGATCCTCTCCCCCCTCGCCGGTTTTTGAGCCCTCTGTCCTCATACCACCTTGAATTCTTGCTTCGCTTTGCTTATATTCACAAGTCAGGGATGCCAAGATCCCACGAGGGTGATTTTTAACTCATCATTGAGAACGCTTCCTTCGTTTTTATAACATAATTGTGACTGCGTCAGGATTTTATAAATATTAGAGCAGCGATGGCGTTTCTGCATGTGTTTTGTCAAGTTCCTAATACCTCACATGCCGCGTTTTCTGCAGAGATCATTCATAATTCATCCCGACATCGTGTTGATGCAGACCTGTTGACAAGTTGCTCTTTTCAGGTTCCCTCTGTGTCCGCTTTCAGTTTGGTGGAGATCTGCTGCCCGGCATCTCTTCCATCGTGCTTTTAAACGTTTTTTAAGTGTTTTACCTGTTTTTCGGGCATAAAAATGAGGTGAGAGACCACAACAGGATTAAAAACACCTTAAATGTGTGTTGAATCATCCTCTACAAGAGCTGGTTTCTCTCTACCGACAACTGAGCGAGTCTGGATAAACAACTCGGAAGAGTTTAGGCAGCTAAAAGTTATTCCCGAGAAAGATTTCATTGGATTTGTGACACTAATGAGCTGCCCAAGAGCTGGGATATTCCCTTCGTCTCGCAGAACTGTTAATAAACTAAAACCACTGAGCGTGTTGCAGCTTTAGAGAAGTTTTGTTGTGGATTTTTACCTTAGTATAAAAATGAAGGTGTTCTTACAGTTCTTTGGGGTTTTAGAAATAAACTTCAGCTGTGGCCAGCTCACCTTATAACCAGCCCCTTTATTTTTAATTCTCTGCATGTTGAGAATCGTATTGTTCTACCCAAGTGGGTTTTTGGGAAGAGCATCCTTTACAGTCGAGCCTTGTGTAGGACAGTGTGATAATAGATTTAATTTAAATACTTCATGATTCCAGCAGAAGACAAAGTTTATTCTTCCCGGGTAAAGTTCTTTGTTGAAATCAGCGGGAGAACCTCAGACTTCTGCTTTCAGAAGGAATTGGCCCCAGCTTTTTGTCTGTGGGTGTTAAACTTCATTTCTCAGCGCTTCACATAAACTGAATGATGTAAATCTCTCAATGTTGCATCTTCATCTCCGGATTCGTGCTCTGCTTTCTCCATGTGCACAAAAAAATTATTCCCAAGCTTTTTCCCCAGCTCAGGGAGTGCTGTATTGGGAATAAACTGGGAACCAGGACACACGGCACACTCAGCTTGGTAAAATTCACCGCTTTGGTCCCTTCTGAGTCGTTTGTTTCCTGCTCTGCACTTTATTTCATGTTTATTTTCCCAAGAGAAGGTGCTGATGATTTATTCCGCTGATTTTTTTCGCACCTGGGGATATTTACAGACTTGCTGCGCTGCTGCAGAGCTGACGATGCAACCTCTGCTTGGCAGTGCCAAGTCATTAATACCCGAGTGTCTCATCTTGTGGGATTTTTTTACATAGTATTTAGTTTCAAAATTAGATGTTGAACTCTTTAATTACCACGTTCTTAGGTTGTCGTGAAAGCTTGAGGTCTTTGCTTAACCCAGATTTCTTCATTCCTTGAAAGAATGTGATAATTGTGGTAATACGTGTATGAATATAACTGGCCCTACGTCTCAGCAAGCCAGATGCCAATGTATACGCACAGAAAATAAAAGTTGTGGAGCTTTATCCTATAGAATCTGGAGGTACAAAGAGGTGGGATTCTCTTTGCCTGAAAAACTCTGCCTTTTGGGCTGAGCAGCCTCCCTTTCCTCGAGGTTTTGTGCTGGGGCCAGGCTATTTTTGCATCCTGAATTACCGTACCCAAGATTTTATCAAAGACAGCTTAAAAATTGAAGGTGAGGAGCTTGCTTTTGATTCGCTGTCTGCGTGCGGTCGAAAATGTGAGGGCTGCTGCTATTTTTGCATCACCGGATGAGGAACAGAGCGACTTGCCTGGAGAAAAGCTTCCCTGCGCTTCCTTTGCTTTCTCTTCCCGCATTTCTCCGGCCGGGAGCTCAGCGCTCACTGGGATGATGCCTGGGACAACCAGGGGTTCGGTGTCACTCGAAGCGATTGCCTGCGCTCAGGAGTTTGTTTTCAAGAGGTGAGAGAAGGTGCTGGAGGAGGGAGCGTTAAAATTGAGCTGTGGATTTAAGATCAAGCTTTGGGGTGGCTGCAGTCGATGGATCTGAGGTTTATCCTTAATTTCCATGCGCTGTCTCAACCCGATGCTCCTCACCAGCATCTGGAAAACCCCCTCCCGGCCCCAGCCCGTTGGAAAACGAAGCTGAACAGTGAGGATTCAACCTAAAAACGCCGACAGTGGGAAAGGAACCGATTCGGTAATAAAACTGCGATTTGCAAAGGCGTTTGTGTCTTGCAGTTCCTGTTTTGCTGTTGCTGCGGTTTCCGTAGGAGTTCAAAAATACGTCGGTGACCATTTCACCCGCGATTTCTGTAGGTTTTGTGTCCTTAAAGTGGTTGCCCGCGAAAAAAATAAAGTTGTTAAGAGGGAGAGGTGTCCTGAATGTCCTTGGTGGGTGTTAGAGGGGTTTGTGGTGTGGGCTGCAGGAGAAGGGTTTTGTAAAGTCGGGGGCTGTCTGGAAAAGGAAATGTTTTGCCAAATTGGGGGTTGTTGCCAAAAAAGACAAATTTTTGGAAAACTGGGGACTTCCTCCAAAAAATAAAAGCTGTGACGAAGTGGGGGCCGTCTCAAAAAACGAGGAAAGTTTTTGGAAAATTGGGAGCCGCCTCCAAGAACAGAAAAGTTTGGCAAAATTGGAGGCCGCTGCAAAAAATAGAAAAGCTTTGCAAAGTTGGGGGCTGCCACCAAAAATAGAAAATATTTGCAAAATTCGGGGCTGCCTCTAAAAATAATTTTGGCAAAATTGTGGGCTGCCTCAAAAAAAATACAGAACTTTGGCAAATTCAGGGCCCCCCCTACAAAAATAGAAAAGTTTGTCAAAATCGGAGGCCCCTCCAAAAATATAAAAGCTCTGCAAAATTGGGGTTTGCCTCCAAAAATAGAGAAGTTTGGCAAAATCATGGGCTGTCTTAAAGAAATACAGAAGTTTGGCAAAATTGGTTCTCCCTCCAAAAAATACATAAAAGCTTGGCAAAATTGGGGACCCCCTTCAAAAATAAAAAGGCTTGGCAAAATTGGGGGTTATCTCAAGAAAACAGAAAAGTTTGACAAAATTGTGGGCTGCCTCCAAAAATCCAGAAGTTTTGCAAACTTGGGGCCGCCTCTGAAAATAGAAAAGTTTGGCAAAATCAGGAGCCACCTCCAAAAAAGAAAAGTTTTTGCAGAATCGGGGGCTTTTGCTAAAAAAATAAATGCTTTTCAAAATCGGAGGCTGATTCCAGAAATAGAAAAGCTTTGCAAAATTGGGGACCGCCTCCAAGAATATAGAAATTTTGCAAAATTGGTGTCTAAGGTGAGTGCAGAAAAGCAACTTAAACCTTAAAAGAAGGAGGAAGGAAGTGTGCATGTCTGTGATTTTTTGGCTTGTGCAAGCTCTTCCTCAGCCGGGGAGCATTTGGAGGAAGAGGAGGTTGCTAAAGTGAAGGGAAACTGTGGATTGGGGGGCGGGGGGGGAAGCCAAGGCTAGAGCAGAAATGGGAAGAACTTTGGGGTAAAACAGTGGGCGTCGAAACAATTTGGATCCATAGGGAGCTGGGTGTCAGTAGTTCTGCTTGTGAACCAACTTATTCTTCTGATCAGAATAATAAATAAAGATTAAAAAATTGTATTCCTGCAAGGAATTGGCAGCCAAGACACTGGGAAATGTTTTCAGCAAAACGCCCAGCGCCTTGCTTTTGATTTCGAAATTTAATTTAGATGATCTCAGGGTTTCGTTGCAGCATGGAGCTTATTTATCCCATGCCCTTTGAGTGGATGAAGGCATTTGCTGCGGTGCTGGGAATGCTCATTCCACCCTGGAAACTTTGGAAAAGATTTAAAATGATGATTTAGTTTGGCGAGAAAAACAAATGGCTGCTGTGAAATAAAAGAGCCGGTGGGGTCGTAGCGGGAGCTCCTGCGAGTCGTGGCCCTTTTGTTGCTTCTTCCACCTTCATCCCGTCACTGTTTCGGAGCGAGAGACCAGACCGAAGCCGCCTCGTTAGCGCAAATCTTGCAATTAGTGCTGAAAAGTGGAGGGAACTCGATTTATTTTATTGGCTCACATAATAGCAGCACTCAACCTCGGATCCTGTACGAGGACATCCGATATTCCCTAGGAAAAAGGATGTGTCACACAACTGAAATGCCCATTCTTGATGCCGGTTTGATTCTTTGGATGATTTATCCCACAAATTTTTTCCTGTCTAAATGTAGCTTTGCGCTGTTGTTACATCAAGCACCTTTTAAAACTAAGTTCTTTTTCAAAACACTGATTTTTTTATTAATTCAAAGTATCTCGGGTATTTTTTTGATGAAACAATCTGAAATAAAGCATTGGGCGGGCTTAGAATTGTCTAGGTTGGAAGGGACTTTTCAGATCATCAAGTCCGTGCCTCGGGCATCTTTCCCAAACCATTAACAAGTGGAAGTAATTAGAGACTGTGTTGTTTTTAGGGTTAATTAAGGAAAGAAACGACCCCTGTGATCACAGCAGAGACAATCCTGCTAATAGCTCTATTCTTTTTCTTGCAGGCTATGGAACCTGGAATACAGGGGCCACCAACACTCAAGGTGAGTTTTGTGTAGCTAAAAATAAATCTGAGGAATTGCATTTTTAGTATAAAACTGATTCTTTTCTTCTTTCTATCCAGAAAAAAGGTAACATAGAATCAGCTTTTGCAGCCTTCCTTCTCCTCTACCTGTTTTAGCGACTTTGTACTTGGTTTTTGGTAAAAGCTTCCTCCGTGATACCATGGTATGCTCTGATTCCCAGTCGGATACTGGAGGAACTGGTCACAACCTTGCATGTGATTAATTAACATGCTTTGCTTTATCTCCTGAGGTTTATTAGTGCTGCAAAACGAAGCGTGTCCTGGGGTGGTTGGGAGTTTGGGCTCTCTCCCTTGAACCCCTTTCCAGCCTAAACAGTAAAAGCAGCAGGATTCTCCTGAAAGTGAGAGTTTTAATGAATGTATTTGCTTTTGCCGTGGTTTGCTTTTTGAGGAGTTTTAGTGGAATCATTTGAGTTGTTTTTCAAGAGCAAATATATGAAAATGTTTCAAAAAATGTTTCAAAACAGTATATATTATCCATTTCATTTTCCTAATTAGCTCTTGGAAATCCCAGCTTCTTTCTTTCCTGTTCTGTGCAAAAGGATCCATCATTTTTACCACCTGAATTATATATATTTAGTCTTTGAACTTTAACTTTGTTGCTTTTAGAGCTGAAACTCTCTTTTCTTTTTGTCCCGCTCAGGTACCTACGCCACAAATGCGACGAGCTGGCAAGGTATGTTCTAAAAAACCTCATTTATCTCCGGGCCTTGGGGTGTCCTGCTCAGTCTCTCGAGCCGGCTGCGGCGAGCAGAGCTGTTTTCTTGCTCATAAACTGTCTCCGCTTGGAATTCCATGTGAAATATGCAACTCCGTGCTTTTAAACCGCTAATTCTTTTCTTTATTTTTACCTTGCTCCGTGATTGCGGCTTTTTCTCTTGCCAAGGGAGCAGCTCCGTCCTGATGACTGGCAGCCATCTGTTCCTTAAAGCAGAAAAAATTAGCTCGCGGATGAGCAAAGTTCATTTATTTTACGTCTTCAGTTCTCGCTTGATCTGGGACAGCCAGATATGTGTATTATAAATTGATTTTAGTGAGATTATATCGTTTCCCCCTCAAAACCCAGCGTTTGCTCTTGTATTTTTGGCAGCTTGATGGTACACAAACGCGGTTCTCTACGTGCGAGCTGGCGCTTCCTCAATAAAACACAATTTGCTTTTGCTAATAAACTTTTCCTCTTGGAGCAATTTGTTAATTGTCCTTGATTTGGATCATTTGGCTGTTTTAAGCCAGTCTTAACGCATTCCCAAGCAAAAGCCTGAGATTCTGTTATAAAATACTATGTCTTTGGTCCTCACAATATAAAATTGAAGGCTGCGTGTTGGGCTGTGGATTCAAACCTCCCGGCTCAAGTTGTTGGGGAAAATAAGGGGTCTTTTTTCCTTCTATTACTCCTATTTTTGTAAAACCTGGGCACCGTGTGAAGGACTCGCACCCCGTTGTACTGGCGGTTGTGCTGCTGCAAAGCAGAAAGGTATCTTGCCACAAGGTGCTCTTTGAATACAACTCCCTGCATTGATTTTCTGATTAATTTATTTCGCTGTGGTCCTTTTTTGATGGATATAATGGTGATGCGCCCGGCAGCACATCCGCATTAGGTTTTGTCATGTCATTTTGTGGGACCGTGCGACATAGGTGGCTCAGGGTCTTGTTCAGAAATTGCAAATACAACCAGCAGCGCACCGTTTCTGCAGATAAAACCACCCAAAAGAAGAAGTCCTTACGCTTTTAGGGTTAGGCAACAAGAATCTTTGATATTTCTCACTTTAAGAAAACAATTTTTCTTGAAAGGTGGTAAAACCCAGCTGCAGCCCTGCCTGTAGGTTCCATTCGCATCTAAACTCTTCCAACAGGTACCTACATCTTTATAATATTGTATTAAAATCCATTTTATTTTCCTTTCCTTACAGGCTATGAAGGCTACGACTATTACAACACCCAAACCACCGCCGCTAACACAGCAGCCACCTACAACTACGCCGCTGCCGCTTCCAGCAGCTGGGAAACCCCCAAAACCTCGGATCTGAGCATGAGCAGCGATGTGGGCGCCGCGATGCCTGTCACCTACGGCGCCGAGACCTCGGCTAACGAGAACTCGGATTCCATCATCGCCAAAATCAACCAGCGGCTGGATATGCTGTCGAAGGAGGGCAGCGGCGGGACAGGGGAGGGGATGGAAGACCAGGAAAGGTGACTGTTCCGCTCTTTTTTATTTTTAATAGTAAAAATATAATGGCTTTTCATCACTCTAGCTTCAGATTAAGCTGCTCTGATTGCACAGACACCATCCAGCTTTTGCTCCTTGGGAAATAAACTTCACGGCTTATTTTCTACCTGCCCCAATACGTGTGTGCACACGTGCATGTACATATTTTATAGATATATAGATATATATATAGACAGATATATAGAGAGATACAGATATGTATATATATAGAGAGAGATATATCTCATAAATATATCAAACTTGATGTACACATCAAAACCAGCTTCCATTCTCAATTCAATTCCTAGATTTTGCCAAAGGTTTTTTTGTTTCTAGTTTTTAGATTTCTTAAAGTGTTTTTTCCCCTCTGCATCCCTTTTTCCTCATGGCTTCTCAGTAATTATGGTGTTTTTTTAATCCCGCTGGGTTAAATTCTGCCAGTCTGGAGAGTTTCATATTGCTATGTGTTCTGCTGCTGAAATAATAACGCAGATCTCAGCAAGAGTTACTGAATCAATGAACTTTTGCCTTTTTTTTGCCATTTGGTGCTCGCTGCTGTGGCTAGACAAGACGCTGAGGGGTTTATCTGCATTAATTCATGCCTGGAGGAACAGCAAAGAGGCAACGAGAAGCAGCTTTCACCTGGGAAAACTTTTGGGATCTGCTTTTCCGCTGGCAAAACACAGTTCAGAGTGGTTTAGTGCTATAGAGTTAGTAAGATTTGATATCTCTGAAGGATTTCTGTTCAGATAATCATGCAGAAAACCACAGTTCTGTGGTATTTACTTATTTTCTCTGAAATTTAGGAAAAGGTGGAGCGGGATACAGAAAGTGATGGGTTTAAAAACATTTTTATCCCGTTTTCGTGACTGAAACCACTCGGATTATGATAAAAATGGATGCAAATGCCTATATGATGTGGGGATGTTATTTAACTGCTGACCGTTGTCTCTTCCTGCGCAGCTCGTTCAGATTTGAATCTTTCGAATCCTACGACTCGAGGTCTTCCATGAACGACCGCGACATGTACCGATCCGGCTACGATTACGGAGAAGTCGGAACCGATCGCAACGATTCCTTCGGCAGCCAATTCGACAACCGTCGGGATCAATCGCGCAACCGAGGCAATAACTACGGCCTCGTGCGAGGCCGGGCTCAAAACCGCGTTCAGAATCGCGGGCGTCTGAACGCTTTCAACCGCGCCGACCACTTCATGCCCTCCTCCAGCTCTGAGCGCCTCTCAGCTCGTTGGAACGAGTTGAACTACATGGGTGGGCGTGGGATGGGGGGGGCCGGATCCAACAGGCTCCCATCCCTCTTTTCCCAAGCCCTTGTTCCTGACTACGGCGACTACGGCGACTACGGCGATTACGGTGACTACGGAGACTATGACTATGGCACGATGGGGATGTCGGGCATGGGAATGGGACGGTATGGGAATATGCCGTACGGAATGGGGAGGCAACGGAACAGAGACAGGATGGGTACGGTGCCCTGGCACATGAACACTCTCATGGTAAGTCGTCACCACTGGGTTTTTTTTTCTTGTGAAAATTGCTTTTTTTGCTTGCTGCGGTGGGTGGGTGTCGTTGTTTGTTGTTTGTCTGTATGGAGAAACACCCATCTTCATTCCCGTTGCTTCCACCGTGGAATAATTTAGGTTTGGGTAGAGCAGGGTGTCACCAAGCTTGTATGTACCCATTTGCACACAAGATAGAGCTCTGAATGCTTCCCTCATCCCAAATCTGCTCTCTAGGGGCAATAACCCAGCTATAAAATCCTTTTATAGCCAAAATCAGTCTGCAGAGTCACAAGAATTTAAACATTTTGAGACGATGTAGCAGATGGATAAATATATAAATAATTTTTTTAAGCTTTTTTGGTGCCTCAAGTTGATTGATACAACTGATTTCTTCCCACTTTAGCCCAAGAGAAGAGGTTTCCGAAACCGTTCAGGCGGGCGATCGGACGGCGAGGGAGGAGGACGCAAACGCAAACAGTCGCAAAGCGGCGACGAGCCAGACAGCAAACAGGCCAAGACTGACAGCGAAGGAGACGACACCGAGAACGGTACGAGCCATCTTCCCCCACTAATATTGACCGTTTTCCCCCTGTTTTTCAGTGTTTTATCTCTCAGCTGACTGATAGCTGTTACGTTTCAAAGCTGCGTTATTTTCTCAGTCGTCAGTTTTGTTATAATACTCCTTCAAGTGCACAAGCTTTATATTCTGTGTATTTTATGGGACAAAATTTAATGCCCGAGGTGAGCGTTGAGAGAGTAAGGACAGAGTTTGCAGCAGATGCTGACGGGCAAAGAGAAACCAGTGAGCCATTTGCCATTCTTATTGGAGTTTTGAGGCATTATCGCAGTGTTTGGTGATTTACTAAGGGCCCATTGGAGTGTTAAGTGGGAGAAAAGACCCCCCCCAACACCAGCTAAATGATTTTTCTTTTGTGCAGCAGATGAGGGCGAAGGAGAGGAAAAATCAGGAGATGAAGCTGACAAAGGTGTAAGTAACTTATTTTTTTATCCATCTTTGTGGCAAGTGTGGGAATATTTAAGCGCTTAAGCAATTTCCTCTGCTTTTTTGACTGTGCTGAGGGTCAGAATATTCAAAATTGCCCAGAAACAGCGTTTTGAGTCCATTTATTGTGAAAGTATTTGCTCCTCATAATTTTCCCATGCCCTTCAGCGGGGATTACTGGCAGATTCGCTTGCACCGAGGTGCCTGAAAAGCGCTCGTAGTGGGAAGGTTAGGATCCTGCGCCTGTACTTCTGCTGCTGGCGAGGCTCGTTAGGGCTAAATGCCAGTTAGTGAGTTAGTGGTTGATTTCTTTCCTGGGCGGTTGGTTTGCCGGGGGTTGGATGGGGGTCATTGCCATTTGTCTTGCGTGCCACCTTTGGTGTTCCTCGAAGCAGCGACTCAGCTGCCGAGGATTTAAATGTTGATAGTGAGAAGCGCTCCTTAGCGATGACATATAACCTGATCTATGGAAAACTACATGATTTTGTAAACATTTATAAAAATAGACATTTAATCCCCAAATAGCACAACCCTTCACCTGCTCTGCCGTCTGGCTGGGTGGACTGAAACCTCCAAATCTACGTAAATAACACCAGCGTCTTTTTGTGTTTCTCTTTTCCAGGAGTTTGGGGCGATCTAGCGGAGGAAGGTGGGGTGTTACTTCCCCCTCGCATAGTCCTGGACTAATCCTACTCCGAATCCATCTGCTTCGCCTCGGGGTGCTACCGAGAACTTCATTTTTGGGGGGGTCAAAAGCTGATGCAGCTCCTGCTGCCACCAGTAAACCAGTCCAGGGCTGTGGTGCTGCCCATCATGGCACAGAGGTGCTGTGCTGGTTAGCAGGACAGTACCAAAACGGTTTCATTTCTTCTGGGTTTCTCAGCACAGACATTTGCCATCTGTACGAAGGGGTGTTGGATATTAATTTATCTTCCTGCCTTGTTTGGAGGACGGCAGTGAAGACATGTCCGTCTCGCAACAGGGCAGAGCAAAAATACCATAAACTAAATAATTTTCAGTGGAGACTTCAGTCACTGGGCTAAACCCTGATTTATTTATTTTTTTTCAAATAGGTGGAAATATATCAAGGTATATTAGAAGACTAATTTAAAAACCGTATGGTCTAACGTAGCTGAAACCACTTCAGCTTGTTTGGGATTGTACTTTTTTGGTAAAGACACATCAACGCCCAGCACGTTGAGCCTCCTGCATTAGACTGACTTGGGGAAAACCACATGTAGGACTTCTGCTGCTGCTTTTAGGTTGTTTCCAGGATTAAAACTGAGATGTCATTGGATGTTAAAATTCTCTTTAAACCTCCCTCTGATGCCCGGGTCTGGTCTCTAGGATCCTTTACCTGAAAACATTGCAGGTGAATTTTTACCTGAGTTTGGTGAGGCTGGTAAACCTCTGACTCGGAGCTTTGTACCCCAAAACACTGCAGAGATTAGGTTGGCTGAATCGCTAGTTCTTTCTCACTTTCCCAATAATTATCAAGGAATTTTCTAATAATTATCAAAGAATTATTGGGAAGGCAGCATGAGGATTACACCCAAAACCGCCCTGAGGAAGCAGAACACCACTAGCATCTCTGCTGTCTTTTGTAGTTTAACCTTCTTGAGTAGCTTTTTCAGCCTTGTGAAAAATACAGGGGAAAAAAAGAGACTTTGGGGAGCAGTAGCAGCTCCTCCCAAGGAAGGGAGATGGAGAGGTGTCTCTGCGGCGTCGTAAAAGTCAGGATTCTTTCCACTCTTACCACTAACAGACTTTGAGCTGCTGTGGGAGGTTCAGGGAGCGGGAAGAGAGGAGAGTTTGGGTTTTACAATAACCGCTGGAGACCTTGGAAAGAAGCTGCCACTTTCCCATGGTTGGAAGCTGGTTTGGGAGAGGGAGAACTTCCAGAGACCAAGTTGTGACTTCCCCAAGCTGAGAGTAAAGAGAGAACCAAGGGATTTGGGTCCCAAAACACCTCGGCCAGCAGAGTGGGTGATTGCGAGCACGGTAATTCTGATTTTATTTTTATTTTTTCGTCCTTTAGCATCTGGAGATGGCTGTGAAGATGATGACGAAGAGGTGAAAAAGAAAAGGGAGAAGCAGCGGAGAAGAGATCGGATGCGCGATCGTGCTATGGACAGGTGAGGAAAGTGATTCGCCAGCCCCTTCCCAGCACTTCGGTGAATAATACTGACCAAGGATATTCCTCTGCGCAAATGCGGGAGAAATCTGCTGGGGGGTCGTATTTTGGGGCTCTGCATTCTGATTTCAGCACCTTTTTTTCCCCCCCCTTTTTGTGTCTTTAACGACTGTTTTAAGATGAGGAGAATCACGTGGTGTTTAATACACAGGTCAGCGTAGAGTTACAAATTCAGAAGGGTGTTTTAAGTGGCTGATACATGCAGCCTTGTTTTTAAAATAATATAATAAGAGATACAAAGACGGACTGAGCAGTGCAGGCGGCACCGGCGCTTCTGTATCTCAGGCCTTTCCCACAGCGGGGAGAGTTTTACCATACCAAAGACTGCTGATTCACCTCCTGCCCTAGAAATTTCCCCAGTTGCTTTTAAACTCGTGTAGGATTTTAGCCTCCACTCCTGTAGCATAAATTTTTGAGATACTTTTTAATCTGTGCAGGTTCTACAGCGATTATAAAAGTCCAAAGTGAAATTGTGTGGGGTGGAAGAAACTAAGACATAGGAAACTTCAACAGGGGCAGTAGCGGTCGTGATCTTCGTGATGGTCTCGTTAAGCTGAGCTTGTTCCTTATTTGCAACACGGTTGCTCTGTTTAGAATCCAGTTTGCCTGTTCCGTCTGCAAGTTCCGCAGTTTTGAGGAAGAGGAAATCCAGAAACACCTTCAGAGCAAGTTTCACAAGGAAACTTTGCGATACATCGGTACCAAACTCCCGGATAAAACAGTGGAGTTTCTGCAGGTAGGCGGCTTGCCCGCGTTAGCTCTGCCCTTCCCCGCATCCGTGCAGGGGTGCCCTGGCTCAATTTGGGGTGCCCAGGCTTAGATAGGAATTGGAAAGGGGTTACAAATTCATCCGCATGTGCCTCTGGCTTGGTTAGCTCGCGTCACTGCTTGTTAATGCATCACCAGATGATGTCACCTTGCATGACACAATTTCTCGTGAATTTTTATGTTGAAAGAGGAAATTAATTGTATGAATTTGAACAGGAAACCCAGAAATTAATATTCCAGAGATGGTCTTTGCCGTCTACACATCTAGAGCTGAGGAAGGCGAGATAAAGACTGGGGTGTTTTATTTTCTGAATAAGCAGTGGTTGCATTTTCGGGGCGTTTTTCAAGGATTTGGGGTCTCCCGCAAGGAATCTGATGGTGATACGGGAGCAGGCTTCTGTCTGGCTCCCATTTGGATCTTTCTGGTTCTTCCTCTGGTTGAAACGACAGGAAACGGGGAGGGGAAAACACCCACCTTGTCTAATGAATTCACCAACCCTGGGGGCTTTCTCTGGAGAGCTCATTTCCCTTTGGAGCCGCTCGATCGTCTCGGTGCGTGGTGAGGAAGAGGGTGAATTTTGTCCCCTTCCCTGCAGGAGTACATCGTCAACAGGAATAAGAAAATCGAGAAGCGGCGCCAAGAGCTGACGGAGAAAGAGGGCACAAAACAGAAACAGGATCCTTTTAAGGGTAAGTGGCTGTTCTGCATCCGGAGATGAAGCGGGCGTGCAAGAAAACAAAGAAATACTGCTCCCAAAGAGATACAGTGGCACAAACACGAAGGATTTGGGTGCCAGCCTCAGGTTTTGGGTGTTCTGTTGCAAACTTGGTGAAATAAATGGTCTTGGTGGGGAAGGGGGAACACCCGTCCTCGCTGCAGTTTCTCAAGCAGGAGATTTGTGAGGCTGGTGCAGTGTCAGAGATACTAAAATTAGTTAAACAGGGAAAAACTCCCAGGAATTGTTGATTTTCGCGGCTGGTTAATGCATCTGGATCCTGTGTTTGGTTTTAATGTTAAAAGAAAGGGGTGAAGTTGATCTGTCGTGTCAACGTGGCTGTCCCCAATAGAGCCTGCGACATGCAGCCACGTCAGTGCGGGGAGCGATGAGTGGGGTTTAATTAAGCCACCGTCAGCTCCAAGATCTTGCAGGTAGAAAACCTGAGCCGAAGTAGAGAGGAGGAACAAACCTAGAGCTGGGGGAAGCGCGATTTGTCCCTTCCACCTTTATTTAAATAGATTTTTGGAGAGGGAGGCTGGTTTGGGGAGGAAAACAGCCTTGGATAAGTCGATTGCTGTGTACCTCGGGCTGTTATCCCTGTCTGTCTTTCTCCTATGCTCGGGTACTGTGTTTTAGAGCAGAATACTTCTGGTTTTTGTCTTAGACAAACAGATGTGATTTGTTTTTTTGTCTTTGAAAGCAGAAATTGGAAGTTTGGGTGTGCAATTGGCGTGTTGGCAGTGACGCAGGGTCGTTACAGGGGGTGGAAAGGCAACGTTAAGTGGCCGGACATGTCATTTATTTGCGATTTCTCATCGTCGCTGTAGGTATCGGCCAGGAACACTTCTTCAAGAAGATCGAGGCGGCTCACTGCATGGCATGCGACATGTTGATTCCCGCGCAGAACCACCTTCTCCAGAGGCACTTGCGATCTGCTGATCACAACAGAAACCGCAGGGTGAGCAAACCCTGCTGGCTTCCCGACGGGAGCGTTTCAGCTCTGCCGGGGCCAGGGGATGTCGATCCGGGTGCTCAAGGTTTATCTATAAAAAAAACCTTCTCGTATGGTCTTGGATCACACAAGAGATGAAGCTGCTGACCGGGGAATTATGAGAAATGGGGAGCTGAATAGAAAAAGTGATAGTCAAAGGGAAATTTGGCCTTTTCTTTTGTGCTGGGGGTTGAGCAGGGTACGTTGTCCAGGCGTACTGTGCAAAAGTGCAGGCTGAACGCTTCCTCTTTTTAAATTTGCTAGAAATTAAAATGAAAAATTGCTTGGGGAATTCATAAATGAGATGTAATCGATGTCTAAACTGGGCCAGGCTTGGAGAGGGGCTCGTTGGAGACGGGGTGAGCTGCGGGGTGGTCGTTGTCCCCTCTGTCTTTGAGTGTCTGACATGGCCGTCGCTGTCCTGGACACGATCTCGTGGGTTTTGGGGGATGTTCCAGCTGCTGGTGCCAAAGTGCATCTTTCTCCAGGGCTCGTGTTAGCGGAAGGGATGCGGGTGCTCCCTTGCATCCACTTTTTGTGCTGGTTTTTGGGATTGGGCTTCCCAAGCCCAGCAGAGGAGGAAGGAATAGAAACCCTCGAGCCAAACTCCTCGTTTGAACTCTTCCCTGGTTGAACCCACTGATGTTCGGTTCCTTTGCAGATGGCCGCAGAGCAGTTCAAAAAGACCAGCTTACACGTGGCCAAGAGCGTCCTGAATAACAAACACATTGTAAAGATGCTGGAAAAATACCTCAAGGTGAGTGAACGAGAGAGTTGGCAACTCCTGCCGAGTTCACGGAGCTGCGTCTCGCCATGTCGGTGACAGGACGCCTTGCTGCGTACGCTGGGGAGAAGCGTAGGTTCCGCTCCGCTGCCTTTTTATCTCTTAAATCTTTGGTTTCTTTTCTCTGTAGGCGGTTTACCACTTCTCATGTTGGTTTTTTTTTTATTTTTATTTTATTTAACTCGCAGACTCTACCTACTGTCATTCCCAGGCGCGTGTAGATCAATTACAAAATCATCCAAAACGGAAATGTAATTAAAGAAACTAAAATAGCCAAAGGAACTCCGGTTCCCCAAAGCCACCCCTTGAGCTGTGGCCTTTGGGGGGGGACACACCGGGTTCCCCACAGCGCAGGGGTCGTGAAGCCGCCATTTGCGTCCCATTGGGATTAAATTATGATGTGGCCGGCTCTTCGCCCACCCTTTAACCCTGCACTAGGGCTGGGGGTGGAATTTTGACCCTGTCTAATGAGCCGGGCTCTGCGGCGTTCCCGGCAG
>VYZM01017807.1:49951-68064 GCA_013398915.1 Dromas ardeola | reverse complement strand
GTACGTGCGTCTTTGCTGTTAGTGCTTTACGTGAATTCCTTAGTGAGACTTGCCAGATGTCCTAAAGATTAGTGTTCTTTGTTTTGCTTCCTACTTCTGGAAAGGGGTTGTAAGATTTCAGAGTTAGGTAAGGTCGATCTTTTTGTCTAGACTTTGGAAAAGCACTAAAACATAACTGCATACTAAAACTTCTGAAAATTTCCTCATGCAGTATGTAACTCAAGGTTTCCCTGGAGCATCGGTGTTTATGAAAGACGCAAACTGGGACAAGAGGACTGAGATTATAATAATGTATGATACATCTAATCCAGATAATCTCATAGACAGCTTTCTGTCTTGGGTGTATTAAGAGGCTGCCAAAGGAGACATTTAGTCAGGAGTGGGAAAGCATTTGACACAGTTAGTCCAGGCCTACGTTTTAGGTTTTGAACCTAACCTGGATATAACTGTGTTATTAGCTCTGGAAGCTTTTTCTAGCATTTTCTGCTGCATGATGGAGATCACAAAGTCTGTTCCAGACAGTAGTGTGAATATTTCTTCTGCTTTCTGTAGCAGGCTGCAGAAAATGTTGGGGAGGTGACAGGAATAGAGAAAGCAAATTTTACCAGTGAAATGAGGGTAGCGTAGCAAAACTGAAGAGTTTTTGCTCCAAGAGTGAGGTCTGTGCTGTCAAAGTGATGGTGAGAGACTTGAGAGACTTAAGTTTTTCGATTAAATACTAATTGAAGTACTGTTTTGTCAAAGGGAAAATAGGTTGACAGGAGAAAGCAGGAAAGTTCTTAGGAACCAAAAACAATATTAGTGGGGTATGAACCATGAAGCTGTATTTGCAAAGAGGACAGGGCATGTGGTATTAACAGCTACTCTGAAATCTTGACTCTGACCCTTTTAACTGGCATCAGGGGATGTTTAAAGAGTGTTTGCGGTTTGAAGGTCACACAGCCATGACAGGGGTGTTAAAATATTTGAGAAATGGTGTATAACACGATAAACAATTTTCCATAGTGGCTTTTTTCAGTGATCGTGGTGGAGAGAACAACTGTGGCATTAGGCGTAGTTAGTAAGATTCATAGTAATGCAATACAGGGTGCATATACATCCATATAAATACATACCATACAAATTGTTGGCAAGTTATCTGTGCTTTTGGCACTTATGTGAAGAAAGGCCCTACTTTAATAGATGTGCAGTGAGACTTATGGTTGCCATGGGAACTGCTACTCTACGTTTTGTGAGAACGTGCTTATTATTAATGTTGCACTCATATTGAGATTTTTACACAGGCTTTTTTATTTTAATTGGGCTGGTTGTGTGTATTCCTGCCCAGCTAAAAAGCAGCTCAGAACAAATGAGTGTTTTCATTATTAGATGTTTATCAGATCCAGCAACGCGAAGAAAATTGCTTTCCGTCAAGGCAACGTGAGAGAGTAGAGCCACTGAGCCTTTGTCTCATTAATTTTACAAGAAGGGAAGAGTAGTTTGCAGTTAGCACATGAAGATAATGTCTGTTTACTTTGGTAAACCTTACTGGAAACTCGATAGGTTAAATTTTAATACAATGCTTCTGTAGGCTATCATGAGAACAAAGGGAAGTATGATTTTATTAGAGAGCTTAGATAGCGTTTATTTTTCTGATCTTATTTTCAAAAGCTTTTGGACAGACCTTAAACAGAAAAATCTGTTTCAAGTAAACGGATTATAACGTTGAATTTTCAGGAAAACCTTGGAGACTTAAGAGGAGAACAGTCGAGAGACTGGCAATTTTGTATTAGTGGGATGATAATGACAATTATGAATGGGTTATTCTAAAGGGACAGTAATCTTTTGTAGAAACTGTTCTGGTAAGTGTCCAAAATGAAATTTGTTTTGCTTACTGGGAGCTCTCTAAAAATTAATCATTATTGTCAGAATGCATTCCTTAAATTGATACAGTCAAGTTTTTAATAAAACTTTTATTGTTTATAAATAATGAAAATCTTCCCTCTGCTTTCCCAAAGGTGCATCTTCCTAACTATTTTATGTGTTTGTGCATTGTAAATT
This sequence comes from Dromas ardeola, assembly GCA_013398915.1. Taxonomy (NCBI): domain Eukaryota; kingdom Metazoa; phylum Chordata; class Aves; order Charadriiformes; family Dromadidae; genus Dromas; species Dromas ardeola. The sequence continues at coordinate 66,024 of VYZM01017807.1, read as the reverse complement.
AATTTAGTTGTGTACAAAAGCATCAACCTTGTTAGCTGGCATGCAAGTTCTAGAACAGGACTGTTAATAACTTTGGACAGAGACACAGACATATACGTGTGTTTGTATTTATAAGTGACTGAAACAATTTAGAAATTCATTGTGGGTTTTTATTAGTATTTCTGAATGGCTAAGTAAGGACCTTCTATACTACATTTTCATGACACTTTGTTCATGTGGTACTTTCATTTGGATTTCTTTTCTTTATTGGAAATTTACACTGAAATAAATAAATACCTAAATACCTAACAGCAGAACTGAAGAAAATCAATTACTCAGAATGAAATGTTTTCCAGCAGTGAGATGGTTCAGCTGTAGATCCAAACTTCCAGCAAGAACTTGTTTCAATAGCACAGACCCTTTTAACTAAGAACAAAGTAATAAAAGTAATGACTTCTTAATGAATCTGTTAAAGGATCTGATATAAATGAGAGTCACTCAGGCTTCTTGGAAAACAGACTTTTGATAGTTTTTTTGACAGCATAGTTAAAAGTTACAGCTGTGCTTGGAAGTAGTCTTGGAAGCAGCTGTGGCTGAATGCTTTCTAATAATTTAACAAATGGGAGATAAGGTGTCATTTCCTTTCTGATAACTGGAGAGCAAGAAAATTGACCCTCTTGAAGTTGATTATGATAGATTTAGATCCTATTTATCTTGACTTCCTCCTCTGCTCTGTGCTGATTGCGCAGTGGCTTCCTAGTCAAGATTGCCATTACGAGATCTGATAGGGTTACTATGAGAAATCTTTTGTGCCTTTTCAAAACAAAGTCCCATGGAGGCGGGACACGGCATGAATGAGTCCTGAGCTGCACTGCCCAAAGAGGAGAAAGGTAAAGCTGTAACAGGATCTGCCAGTTTGCTTTTCAAAGTAAAGTTGACATTTTCTTTCTGTACCTGTTTAAGCTGCTGCTTCAGGCTTGAGAAGCCTAGGAAACCTGTTATCAGTGGAAATTTTGCTGGGCAATGATTAAGGTATTAAGGATATAGGGATCACAAACTAAAATGACACATGTAAGATGTGAGACTAGCAAAATGAGATCATAATTATTTTCGGTGAGAGGTTATCTTATTTAGAAAAATAAGTCTCTCTAATCTGAACCTCAAACACACAAGAAGTCAATAGAATTGCACACCTGGCTGAGCCCAGTGCGCTCTGCCAATCCAAGGGTTAGTAAATTTTCTTTAAGAAATATTGGTGTGATATTATGAAGTGATAAAAAATCAATGAGGCAATGATTTCCCAGTCAGATGGAGTGCTTTGTTGTCAAATTAATTCTTTCACCTGAGGCTGCAAGGGCTAAAAAAAGTTGGAAAGCATTGCTGGGTGACTTGATGGAGATTTACTTGCTCTGTTATTCCAGAGAAGGCTAAAATGAATCTGCAAATGATGTTTTTGACTACAGTAGGGCACCTGCAATTATTCACTTCGCCACTCATGGAAGACATCATTGATTAAATTCCAAAGCCTATTGACTGTAGTGGCGCAACTGAACTTATTCTCATCTTGAGATTCAGCATTTACAGGGTGCACTTAAATTAAAGTTGTTGTTTGTTTGTTTGTTTGTTTCTTAAAAAAAGCAAACAGTGGCGATATGGAGTGTGTTCTCTATTAAGAGAGCTTCCCTCTGAATTATTGGCATTTTGTTTCTGGCCAGATAAAAAATGAGATTCAGGTTTAAGGACTAAATTAAGAGGTAGATCTATTTGCAATGGAAGACTTAAGTTCTTTCCTGTAGCTCCTGGTGAGATGGTTAAAGCTGAGCAGAAAGATAGACAAGACTTTCTCAGTTTTCCATGTCATTTGTGTGATTTGCTGCCAGTTATAACACTCATAAAATTATGAAAATGTCATTAAAATGCTGTACTGAAAGTTTCAGAACTGGAACAATCTGAATGGCATTGGTTTTCACAAAATGAGAGAATATTAACAGTATTAAGGGCTTTGTCATAAAAACGAATTGGAAGTCATGTAAAAATGAAGCATGTCATTGTCATCCCAGAAACAAAGGAGAAACTGTTTAAGTCTGAGTGACTGTAAAATTAAAAAGGAAAGTTATTTTGTTTTAAATTATGTTATCAGTTGAAAACAGAAAATCTTTAAAATCCTGCTCCCCGGTAAGTAACTGCTGTGAAAGTCTGGTATGTCAACAATTTAATCTCAGTAGAAAAATGTCTTTGAGAAGGAAGTGGTCTCTTTAGCTAAGTTAAAACAGACACAACCATCACACCTGCATCTATATTGACAGACATTGAGCCTTTTTCTGTGCATCTGTTTTGATCTCTACCTGTATGTTGGCCATTACCCCTTCAATTTAACACACAAAAGCAGCTCAGGATGCATACCCTGGCATACTTGCAGATAAGGTAAAGACAGTGACAAAGTCTAGATGACAGAGGCCACTTCAAATGGCCTATAGAACTCTGCAGTTCTATTTTGGGTAATGAGTCAGTTAAAAAGTTTAAGTCTATAGTTATGTATCTCTGAGACAGATGGGAGAAGACGGAAAGCTTGAGGAGGAAACTGAACCTTGGCGTCTCATGTTTGGTTATGAGTCCTCTTCCTGATTAGATATGTTAAAGGAAGAATAGTGACGTTCTTTTCTTTTTTAGGTAAAAAGTAGTTTAAGCACCTAACTGGCAGAAAGTTACGGGCTTTCTGAACCTGAAATTCTCTGCATCTTTCCCCATCCTGGTGGTGGAGCTCAGATGCTACTGATTATTTAACTTGTCTTGAGATTGAGTATACTGAAATCATGTTTAAATCTCTACATTTCTTTTTGAACCTGGTCTTGATGGAATTAGTTTTTATTTTCCTCATTTTATTTTTGGCTGTCATAGGCAGTGTCCTGATTACACGTTGGCTGTTGCTGATCCCGTTTTGGAGTCACCTAAGTCTTCCCCAGAGCCTAGGTAGGAGATGAGCATGGCTGATACCTCCACAAATTCAAATTCCCTTCATTGGTCTGGTTCTCTGTTCTCAATGTTCATCGACATTTCCAGCTGTGTGAGCCTCGGGAATCTATAGAAGTGGAGTGATCACCGTTTATTGAGATAGGCCTGTTAATGGGGAACAATAATTTTTTTCTGGCTTCTGCCACTTCCTCCAAACAGGAAATGGTGACTTTGGGAAAATTTAGAGGTTAACAGGGGGAAAAAAAAACGAACAGAACTTTGAAAAAAATTATGTTTTTAAAAAAAAAAACAAAAAAAAAATAAAAAACCCCAAACTGTGTGATAATAGCTTTTCCTGTCTTTGTCAGTGCTTGTAAATTACTGCACTAGTCTAAAAGAAAGGAACAAATTTTCTTCATGAATCTACCTGGGTTTTGTCCTGTAAAAGTGATTGAGGTACAATATGCAAACTTTTTGTTTTAACCCAGTATGGGGTTAAACGTGTAATAAGATAGCAGAGTCTGCTTGCAGTAACACAGATTAATTGTTTGCTCTTCAATTGGATCATCTGCTAGTGACAATGTTGAGTTAAGAAATGTAACAGTTTGTCAAAAAAAACCATTTTGGTAGTCATCATTTCTTTCTTAGGGAAATTTAAGCTCCTTTGTAGTATGAGGGAGACTTCTTAGTCTAAGCCTTTTCATGGTATTATGGTCTCAAACTTGAAAGTTATCAGCTGCATCTGTAAAATGCATAATTATAAAAATTTGTCTTGCAGTTGTTTTCATATTCTTGTAATTTAGAAATCATTGTTATCTTTTCAGCAACTGAAGTCTTGCTATCAAAGAGCTTTTCTGATGAAAGAACAGCTAAACAAGTACTACTTGCCAATAGTGCTCTAGTGCTGCTGACCCTCATACAAAAGAAATGACCTAATTGGCCTTGTTTTAAAGTACTTTATATTCTGTCTTACTATAAGACACAAAGTCTGACTTTCCCTTCTCAAAATGTGTGGGATAATAGCTATAGCAAGGGGAACACTGAAATGCTGCTGGTAAGGTTAACTGGCAGGTTTTACTGCTTGGGAGGTTTCATGTGAAAACTAACACAACGTTAAGTTGAACTTCAGCGTTTCTGAACTTCCAGGGCAACTGAAAATGAGACCTTATACTCTCTCCTCCATTGTGTTCATAAACTATACTGAAGTGAGATCCAGATAGCCCCTACAAACTGAGAAACTATAACCCCAAAATGGATTGGAAGTTTACTTTGACATGTAATTTGGGCCTCTTTGTTACAGAGTAATGGCCAGGGAAGCTGGAAATTTCCATCTTTCTGTAGCTATGATAACAAATCTGAGTTCTGAAAAACCTCTCTCGACTATCTTAAAAATTGAAATACTAATTGTAGGTTTGCAAGTATAGCTGTGATATATAATTTCAGTTCAGTCATGCAGTGGTCAGAAAGAGAATCAGAACAAAATCACTGGCATTTCGGGTAATAATTACATACATTTTTTTAAATGTTTGTTCTGAAAGGGCTGCTGATACGATAAAAAATTAAATCCCTCATGCTATTGAACAAGTAATATGACAGAGGTTAAAATAAATAAATTGCTGCTGAGATTTAGTAAGACTCACGAGCACGTGTTGAACATAAAAACAGCAATCTCATCAGTTATGTATTAAAGTGCACAGGCAGGATACCTTTCCAAAAGGTGCATTGCTCTCTGAAGTATTTCTGTCAGTTTTGGCAATGTAACTTCTGTATCTGTCAATTAGCCTTATAGAAAAATATTTCTTCTTGCTTAAGGCTTTTAAGCTCTGAAGTTCAAGTTGAAAATAAAGGGAAGGTATTAATTTCTGGCTAGAAAGCAGAATTTTTTTACTCTTGTTATATTTACATCTTTTCTTAAGTGATTATTGATTCTGGAAGAATTCTGAGATGTATCTTGGTATTTTAGACTACACAAATGCTTGGGGCTGAGTTGAAGAAAGCATCGGTTATTATAAAGCTTATTTCAGCTGATCACTCTTTTGAAAACCGGATATGTAGTGGGAAAAGAGAGCCTTGTAGGCAAATTTGTTACCTGTCCACAGCATTTAAAGGGATGGCTTTTCAGGGGAAAAGGCACGTTTCATTATCCATGTGGGCGTTGGTATGAGGAAACATGGTAGTTTGAGATCTCAAATATGGTCTTTTTCTTTTTTTTTTTTGTAATTTCTTAGGGCTGCCAGAAGTACATATGTACTTGGATTTCAGTTTGTCTGCATTTGAAGAGATTGCACGTCTCAAGTTGTGTGTTTTCAAGTGGGCAAACTGATTTGACTTTGTATCACAGAACTTGTGCGTTCAATTAAGAAACTTAGAAGTTGTTCTCATGATGCAAAAAGTTATTCCTGCTTTCTGAAAAAAAATCAAGAAGGTGATGAAGAGCAGAGATATGCCAGTTCAAAAAGAAAATGTAATTTTGTATTTATTCAGGTGGTATTATATTTATTTTCTAGCTTTGGACTTATTTTTTGCATTTCAGTCTTCAGATCATTCAGGCTTTCATTCCAGGAAATAAAGAAATGGTACTTCTACGTGAAATACTTAAACAGTAACTTCCCAAATATAAGGATATATTAATGCACAGAATTAGACTTGTTCTGTTTCAATAAGAGGAATTAAAGTATCCTGTGTACTTACCCAGAAACAGGATTTATGCCACAGCCTGGGAGGGTACCCCAAGAGCTTTGGTGTGCAATAGTAAGTAGGTTTATGGGGCAGAAAGGCAATGGAATGCTAAAGATTAAAGTAAAGATTAAATCACAAAAGAAGAGAAATATGATTTCAAACAAATCAAACCAGATGCTGTAAAAATTTAACCAATTTGCAACAGAGGATGGGGTCATAAGTAAGGGCAAACACTGCTCTTCTAAAGTTCTTATGTTTAACTCTTGAACGTCTGGGTTTAGTAAGTTAACTGCTAGAAATAATTTCTGAGATGACTTTTTCAGTGATAAGCAATCAGAGCGAGATGACAAAGAACATTATAATCTCTGATATGTTACTGAAATTGCTGAAAGGCAAAAGTCTTCCAGTGCTGGTGAGGACAGTATCAGTGTATCAGTCCTTTATGGTAAGTTGTTTTATCAAGAAAGTTCCATAACTTAATAAATGCTGAAGTTTGAAGATCGAGTCCTGCAATACATATGAGCCTAGGCCATGTTTAGATATTTTAACTATTGGGGGGTTTTTGTTAGTTTGTTTTTTTTTTTCCCCCGTGCAACACTCAAGGTATTTTTATTTCTGGCTTAGGCTGGATCTAGACACTTGTGTCAAAATGAGAGTTTTACTCCTGTAGTATTGATTTCTCTGTACCCTGTAACCTCCTCTGCCTGCATCTGCCTTGTGACTTCTTTCTGAACTACCCAGTTCAGCTGCGTCTTTTCCAGAGATCCAAAGTCTTGCTCCAACACAGCCCAGCTACATAACCTGGTCTCAGATGTCTGAGAAAATGGTGAAACTATGAGAAAAAGCTGTGAGAAAGCCTGTAAGAAGAATAATAATTAAAAGAAACCGTAAAATTACAGGCAGAGGCAGAACTGTAGAGACAAGGATTGCTAGTACCTCAAAGAATCGAGAGGAAAAGAGATGACGTGGAGAAGTACAAAATAACAAAGAAAATGGAGAGGCTGGTTGGAGGTCAGCAGATCTAGCTGTGAGCCAGTCAGGTCCTTGGTGCCAGCAGAGGTGGTGAAGAGTGGCAGCTTGGCCACACAGGGAATCTGCTCCAGGGAGCTTCAGAGGCTGACCCCTCTCCTCTGGGCTTGGGTTTGCCCGGCCAGCAAAACCCCTTTGAGTCTTTATCAGTGTAGCGAGTAGCCTAGCAATTCTTAAACTTGCTGTCTTGTCTGTGTGCTCATCAATAATTAATTGCTTTATCCTTTTAGGCTGTGTATGTGCTGCTGGTGCAGTCTCTTTGCACATGCCCAAATAAACTGACACAAAAGAGGACTGGCAACATACCCACCCCCCCAGCCAAAAGGGCAATTCCGACAAGGTATTTAAAGAAAAAAGACAACAAAACCAACCACAAACAAAACCAAAATCCAAAGCACTTTTTCAGCACAGCATATCCTGTGCTTCCTTTTCTTTTCTTTCCTTTTCTTAGTGACGCACAGGTAGGACAACCTACAAGGGAAGAAACTTTCTCCCTTCTTATCTATCTGCCTGTTAATTGGTGTTAAGGATGTGGTTCCAAAGACAAAGTATACCAGTACTTATGATTCTCAATATATTTTGTGTTGTCTACAATTTCTCTTGATATTGTTTCAATAGCAATTGTAGATGGAGTACAATTAATCAATGTTTCCCCAGCAATTCAGGGTTGCATAAGGTGTGTGGGAGATGTGTTTTGATATTTTGGGTCATGTGTCTTGTCTAATTTCTCAGTTTAAAATTATTTCAAGTTTTAATATCTGTTAATCCAACTTTACTTGTATCCTGACTTTCAGTATGAAAAGCTTAAATCCATTGTTTCAGCAGCTGCTCAGGAGAAGAGTTGGCATTCTGTTTGGTTTATTTCCTTGTCTCTCATTTAATTTTGTTTTGCATTTTGATTTAGGGTTTTTTTGGCTGAAAATTCATTTAGCTATGAGGAGACTTATAAAATATGTATCATTGGAAATCACATTTTCTGCTTTGAAATTTATATGCCTGGTATGTGAGTTCAATCCACCCTCATTACATCTTTCAGATAATAGGTTCTTTCATGTCCTTCTTCACCCAGCCCCTTCTCCTTTCTTTCTCTCTCTCTCTAATGTAATATCCTCATTGAAGTTAAACCCTATGCAGTAATAATCCTTTTCAAGACATCATTGCTAAAACATACACGAAATTTTAAAATATTAGATTTATTGAGAAGAATTAATCCAGTCAAAACAGGGAGATAATGACATCTTTTTAAAGACCACAGTCAAGTTATATGGAAGCCGGTATTTTATTTACAGCATGGTATGTTAAAATACTTGGTAAGCAACACAAGGTGAATGCTCTGGACCGGATTGTTATTTTAAAAGACTGAAATTCATTTACCCCATTAATCTACCTAATATAAAGAATGATATTATTGGAAACAGGCAGATTGTTGGACTTCTAAGACACTAACAGTGAAATATTTTGTTTGGTCTATAAAGTCAAGATTTTCTTTTAAGTACTGCTGCTGGGTGCAGCTCAGAAAAAGAAAAAGCCAGGTAGAAACTAGGAACCTCCACATGATGTCCTTGTAGAACTGGAAGCAAAAGCAGAGAAGAATGAACAGAATAGAGAAATATCACTGGGCATTCATGGAAAATACACCAGCTCCAGAAGCAGAGTGTTTGTGTTTTTTGTTTTTAAAAAAAGTATTAACGAATTACAAGATGAATTTTAAAGTTCCTCTAACAGTTGTGTTTTGGAACAGAATCCTGATGAAACAGTAGCACTGTTTGCTATTAAAGAATGTGAAAGACTTCTTACAGTAGGATAGAGAAGACTGGCGCCAAGAAAGGGGTCGAGGGGAGGTTAAGGGAGGAAGGTGAAGAAAGGCAAACATATGATAAAGATTTCAAATAGAAGTAGTTATAAAGCTGCTGTCAAGTGATTATGGCAGAGCTGTGGATGGAGAAAAGGGTGAAAAAACGTGATAAATGCCATAGAGCAGTGGTACACTTTCTCTTAAGTCCTATATTGAAGCTTCTTGGACTTTTGTAATTTTGAGGTACTGTTGTGTTCATTGAAGGTGTAGGACATCTTTAAAGCAGGATTTGTGCTTGTGTTAGCAGAATTAACTCAGTGGCTGAATGCAGATCTATTCTACTCTGGACTTTAAAAAATGCAGCTTGTTGAAAGGGGTTGCAGATGAATATATAAAGCTAGAAAGAGCAATGAACAAAGAAAAATATCACATGCAAAGATGAGGGAGAAAATGAAAGATTAAAGGGTTTTCCTTGAGTTGAGCTAAAGGTGGGGTGGTAGGGGGGCAATGAAGACAAAACTTACTCGGAGTGAAGAAAAGCAGTAAGCAGTCTGGTAGACCTAAGGATAGACAACAAAAACCAAAAAAACCCTGCTGGGAGGGTTGGACTTTCAAGTAGCCCTACCTTGGTTTACACTTCATTCAGAAGCCAAGCTTCATTTATATACAGTGTAGAAGTTTTAAAGGTGAGGTTTTCAGTAAGGGGCCTGAAGAGTTACTGTTTAAGACCTACTTTTTCACTAAGAAATTATTGACCCTGTTTCACTTTTGAGGGTTATTTTTAATGAAGCACTGCTGCCAGAAGCAATATATGTGTGTCTAAGCTTTCAGCTTCTCTTTTCAGGACATGATGGTTTAGAACTGATTGAGCAGACTCTAGTCCATATATTTTGTTCCTGTTTGCTTGCTTGCTTCTTTCATGTAACATCCATCTGGGAAGCTTCAGAGAGTCCTGAGCATAGTATGCCTATAGGAGTAGGAAAATGCTTAGTGGAGTCCTCATGCTAGAACTGATAAGCAGCTTGAAATAAAATGACTGCAAGAAATTCATATAAAGGTTTATGACTGTTTGTCTGCAGTTTACAAGCAACTTTTCATCTGTCTAGGAAGTGTTAGTAACTATAACAATGCACAGTTTAAAATGGTCTCAGACGGATCTGATAGTTTGATAGACAAACTGGAGCAACATAAACCTTTGCGCTGCTGCGATTTAGGAGGACTAAATAAAAAGGACCTTAGATAATTACATTCTGAATTGTTTTACTTTCAACTTCTATTGGTCTCTACGTTTTTATTCAATTGAGCAAGTGTTAGCTAAGCATTCTGTCAATGAGCTTACAACAGTGATTCATACGGTCTTCTCCACCAGAAGAAATTAAGTGATTTTGAAAGATGAAGCAGTTAAAGTGATTTTTCCAGAGCACTGTAGTTGATGTGTGTGTCTGTTGATGTGTTTATGTGTATATCTGGCTGATTACAGCCAGACTTGGTAGTGTGATAGAGGGCCTCCTAGGTAAACTTGCCGCAGATTTCCTGCAAATATACAAGCAGGTGATAGGAGATTCCCTCAAACACTTCTAAGAGGGTTTTACGAGGGGAAGTTAAGTGTGTGTGTGAAAGAGAGATTGAGATTCTCCATGTTAATTTAAGGGAAAAAATAAAATTGAGACTTCCTGATTGCAACATCCATCTCTTCATTGGCTTAGACATACAGAGTAGGACAACATAGACACAGGTGTTAAGGTTGTAGCTTTATTTTTACAGTGCAATTGACATAACCGTATTTGAGCATAAGTTCCATTTATTATATGGATATAAGGTAACCACCCAAGATGGTGAGGGTATTAAAAAAAAAAAAAAAAATCCTTCGGGGGTAAAAAACCCAAGGAGGCCTTCGGCTGAGTTTGAAGTGGTTTTTGTCCTCCTTTCCAAAGTCATGGTATGACAGCTTGGGTTCTGTAATGGGTTTTCTTAGTCATCGCTCAAGAGCCACCAGGTTGTTTCTGGATCTGTTAATTGCAGGGGCTAATAACTAAAGCTCACCTGCTAGGTCTTTTGATAGTTTGCTAACTTTGTGACACAGCAGAGGAACACCTGCTCTGAGCAGCTTCTGATTTTTTTCCTGATGCTGTGAGGGAGTACGTGGTTAGTCCTTGTCCATCAGGAATGAACAGTCTTGCTGGTCTCTGCTGTATTACAGGACCATGTGCTTGTAACACATATGACTCTGCTTCTGTTATGGCCTGCTAAGGCTGAACAAAACAGCTGCCATTTACTTTTTGGCAATTTGCTAGCTCAGGTGATTTCAGACTTAGGTCTTCTTGTGCGCCTAGCATGCAGTCATCTTTCTTACTGGGGCTCTGATGAGGGTGGCCATTAGTGAGTCAACTTCCTGCCTGGCCAAATCTTTTTCTAATGGGAAATCTTCATTTAAGAGTGAAAATTTGCACGCAGAATCTGGGCAGGGCCCTGAAACTGTTACTGTTACATGCAGCTATTTGAGACCAGGCGCATCATTGCCGAGAGCATCACGGAAAGTGCCACTGCCACTGAGTGACCATTAACAGCAGAGTCTGGACTGAACTGAGCACTTCCCAGCTGGCCATAGTCAAGAAATGGAATTACTAGGGCAACTGTCTTAAGCAAAAATATCAGCATTTGTGTCTTTGCATTTTGCGGATATATAAAGTAGTTGCATGAATGCATTTGTGATAGCTAGAAATGAACGTTTTATTTTTAACTACATAGTAGCTGAGCCTGTATTTTGTATTAAAAGGTAAAATAAGCTTCAGTAGGAAGCCCTGTACTCATGATCAACAATAGATTATTATTTTTTTTTACTAGAATGCTTAACTGCATCCCCTGTGCCAGTATTTGAAATTATTTGAGTTTGGATTATAGCATAATATAATTTGACACTGGTAGCTCTGTAGAAATTTTAAATATGTAAATGCATATGCATGAAAACCTGCTCAAGTGATTTCCTATTCACTGCAATGTGCTTTGGATGATCAATCACTAATAATAGTAATAATAAAAATCCAAGAGGTTATGTCCTTCTTTAATTTGGGGATAGCAATAGCACCTGTGGGATTTTATCATGCACCTCTGAAACGAGTAGCAAAACTGCTGTTGACTTTGGAGGCTACCCTGTTAGTATTTACAGCATGCTTGCTGCTTCTGGTCTTCGCAGATGGTACCTGCATTGGGCCTGGAATGATCTTCTTTCACTTCATTTGGGCTTGGGCAACGTCCCATATTTGAAACTGTTGGTTAATCCCAGTGGCTGGAGGTCACAAAAAGCGGAAAGAGTTATAAAGGCAAGTACAAGATAGATTTGAAATCTAGGCTCATGTCCCTGAAATTGCTTCCTAACAGAAGCATATATGCTTCCTAACAGTGTGCATATATGGTGAACTTGAGAGCTGGGCCAGGCGTGGAGGACCACCATTGCTCCATTTATATAGCTATTACTTGTATTTGGAGTCCCTTCTAGTGGGTCAGTAAATCTTTGGCAGAGAACATCTCTACTTTTTTGTACATTACTGAGCTTTCAGATTCTTTAGTACATGCTCCTCCACCGTCAATGTTTTAAAGACTCAGAATACAGTGCTGCAGAGCCCAGATTGTATTTCAATACATGCTATAGTCCCTACAGGGATTGTTAGAGGTGTTGGATGAAAAATCAGTTAAAATAAAGTTGAAGGAAAAGGAATCAGTGCTGATGAATAGCGGAGGAAGAAAATCATATAAACTATAAATTGTATAAAGTTAATTAAGATTAAGTACTTGCACCAGTATTCATGCATGCACCTTCTTTCTTGTATAGGAAGATGTTCAATTTTAAATATATTTCATGTGATGATTCATGGCAGGTATGTTATTTTGTACAGCAGGATAATATGATTCATCAAGCTATTTGTAAAGGACAGGATGAAATAATAAAAGGAAATAATGGGTGATTAATTGTCAGCTCAAATTCAGCCTTAGATCTTGGTGTAATTTTCTGATTTGGATACATGAAAATTTTGAAACTTGCCCACTTTCCTACGGTGATAAAACAAGCGTTGCAACTGGGCCTTTCGCATCTTTCTTCTCGTATTTTGTTGTAAGACGAAACTTGACTACTTTCACATTTGTAAATTGGAACAGCTTGTTGTACAGGTATTTTCCGTCCCATCAGGATTTAATCAAAGTCCTGGAAACTGATCCCTTCAGTGCAGTGTCAGCTAAATTGACTGGTCACTGTTGTGTTTGCACACAGCCACTTGTAATGTGGACATGTAATACAGGTTCCTTCCCCCAGTAACCATTCAGATTACAGCTAATCTATGGCAAGTGGGAAGAGGGCAGGATTGCACATCTGGAGATTAAATTGAACAACTACAGAACTGCCTGGAAACACCTGTATTTACTGCAGTTGTGCAGACACGGTTTTTTTCCTCCTTTTTTTTCTCAAGTGGGTGGCTATTGTTAAGATGTTCTAACATGGCTTGCAGCCTCTATTACAAAACACAGTATCTTTTCATTATTTGCTTTGTGAGGAACAGTAAGATGCATAATGGTTTGGAAATCTAAGTGTGGAAAGAGCCAGAAGCTGTGAATGGCTCTTGTAGTGCACAAGCTGCTGCAAAGGGGGGGATGTTGCAGGGGCAACGTTAGTTTAATTTGCAAATGGTCTGAGGGGAGTCGTGATATTGAGTATGATTAAATGAAATCAGTGTACAAAAAAGTCCTACAAGCAAAGAACTCCCCACCCTACCCCCCAAAAATAACCCAACAAACCAAACAAACCAAACCAAAAAAAAAAAAAAACACAAACCCTGACACCTTAGGTTGTCTATTTAGAGATATTTTAAGTGCATCACAGTGATGAAGCACTGAAGATGCAATTTCATGTCAGGACTGTATGGATAGGTACTACTGAACTTGAAGGGGAGAGTAGTAAATGTCTCATAGGAGGCCTCTTCGTCATCTTTACATCAGTACAGTGTAATGAAAACTGAAAATCTGGGCTTACGATGCCTAAGTCCTGGGAGGCTATCTTAGCCTTTTTCTCCCTTCTGGGAGAGCAGCTCTCTCCTCTCTGGGTGTTTGGTCTCGTTCTGAAAATTCTGGGTTGCTCAGTCTCGTTCTCTGTCACTTTTTAGAAAAAGCTCCTCTGCTTTTCTTGTCTTTCTCATCTTTCCTTGACATTGCTTAGATCCTGAAGGTCCAATTCCTGTTAAACTGAGAGCTTTTGAAGTAAGCAGATGTATATTTAGAATTTACTGATGCTTCTTTGAAGAACTGTTCTTGCACTCTTTGAATACCTCTAATGAGTTTCCTTAGTTTGATTTAGAAAGATAACACAGCTCAATGTTATTGTAAAAACTCCAGGTATGTTTCATAATACGTTTTATGGAAATGTCTGATGCTGAGAAAGAAAAAAGAGAAAGTCTGGTTTTGGGGGTTGTACTTTGTTAGTGAACTGGCAGACAAAGAACAAACTAAGAACAAAACCTGAAGCTACATCCTACTGTTTGATGTGATAAATATTGTTTAAAGATATCTGACACCAACCAGATGCACTGCAGATAATAGGCTTAGTATAGGAAATCGTTTTTGATTTTCATGAGGATGACTTAGCACTTTATTAAAAAATGGGATCTATTGTTCAGTTAATGCAATGAATTAAATAAAATCGCTTTCAGGAATTACCTTGGGGAGGGGGTATCTTGTCCCTGGTGCTTTTTTTTCTTCTTAGATGTAAGAAGGATTGGAATTGAGCATAAAGGCATGGACACAATAAAGAAAACCTAACTACCTTTCATTGATAGTTCTTAGGTAAATGTGTTAGGAAATCTTTGGTGTGTTGTCCTTATCTTCTTGTTCCACTGTGCATTAGATCTCCAGATAGATTAAAAATCCTTAAAGCACACCAGTGGCAACAAGGGCTACATGTCAGAATTGGGTACGGCGGTGCAAATCAAAGAGTGTTCTGTCAAAATGTCTGGATTTATTCTGGGATTATGTTTAAAGAGGAGTGTGTTCTCCTGGAAAAAGTAACCAAAGTGATGTACTTCTCAGCTAATGCCTTTTAGGAACTTGGCATCATTTAGTGAAGTCCCTAGCTTGGTGTTTGCATGTGAATAAGGTGTTACTTCAGAAGTAATCAAAGTAGTGGATGAGAAGAGAAAACTGATTGAACTGTTGTTTGCTTCCTCTGTAGGCAATTTGGTTGCAAAACATGGGACCCAACACATCTTGAATAAGAGTATTTGTGCTTTCAGTATGGCCTTGGTTCTTCTCCTGTTTTCGACAGCCTCTCTTCCATCTTCATCCAAATACTGTATTAGCAGTGACTCTAGTTACAGAAATACTTCTGACTGATGGTGATCACAAAAACATCAATTGGTTTTCTTCCAAATAACATGGAACATCTGCTAAATATCAACTGTCATTTTTAGAAGTACCATCCCTAAAACTCTCCACAGTCTGAGAATTTGATGAAAACGATTTATTTTCCTTATATTCAGCCCCTTGACATTTTTTGTTTTGGAAACAGAAGTGTGGTAGCTTTTTCCTGTTTTGTGGGATTTAGATAAGTTTTGTTTCTTTATTTCCCCTCTCTCTAGCTGGGGAAGAATAATTAGAGCCAGGTAAATTAGGGGATAAATTTTGTAGTTTCTTAGCTGGTCTGTGGTTGTACTCAGTGTAGATACTCAGTTCTTTACTCCATTGCTGAGAGATACTTTATAATTACAGTAAGAATCCTTAGAAGAAAAAAGGCATTTATGAGGAAGTAGTCTGATACGCTATTCCTAATGTCCTTGCCTATTTATATGCAAACTACATAGAGAAGCCCTAAAAGTATTACCTACAATATATATTCACGGGTTTTTTTACCTGAGGAGTAATGCATGAGAATGAAATAACTTACAGTTTGTGTTATCAGAAATTCGTCCAGTTCTGTCTTAGTGTTTTATGCATTAATTCTGTTTCTTTGCTTGATTGTTAAACTTGTTTTGTTGTTCTCAAGAAATTATTCAGGGGGAGTATAAGACATGTTGATGTGTAGTATTGAATTTTTACCGACAGAGGTAATAGATTGGGTGAACTAAAAACCATTTCAGAATATAAGAAAATGTATAATTGCAAATATATCTTCCTCCAGGTGTATTTGGAGGCGTTTTCCTTCATTACTTTCATTACCATGCTTAGAGGAGACTTCCCCACCCCCCTCCCCAGAATTGCTCAGCATCTGCAACCTATAGGTGGTGGATGATGAGTACGCTTATACACTGAACCAGAGGAGTTACCTGATAGTGCTTGGGTATGACCCTTACAAGTTTTTTCTACTGAAAAAACATTCATCAGGAATTTGAGATCAACCTCATAGTGCCTAAATAAGATGTAAAACTTTGCATGGTTACCTCTATGCTTGTACGCGTTCTCAGACCTATTTGTGAGTAACAATGATTGCTTTAAGGCAAGAAAAATGTTTTGTGCTCTGTGTGGGAAAGCCATTAAGTGTGTCTCCAGTTAAGCATGCAATTGCCAGTTCCAGCTGTGAACTCAGGTGCATAACCTCTGGAAAATTGCTGAATTTTCTGAATGCTGAAAATTCCTTTCTTATGAGGAAAGGGTGAGAGACCTG
>VYZM01017807.1:0-47958 GCA_013398915.1 Dromas ardeola | reverse complement strand
AATGCTGAAAATTCCTTTCTTATGAGGAAAGGGTGAGAGACCTGGGACTGTTCAGCCTGGAGAAGAGAAGGCTGGGAGCGGATGTCATCAATGCTTATAAATATCTAAAGGGCGGGTGTCAAGAGGATGAGGCCAGACTCTTTTCAGTGGTGCCCAGTGACAGCACAAGGGGCAACGGGCACAAAATGGAACACAGGAAATTCCACCTAAATATGAGAAGGAACTTCTTTACTTTGAGGGTGACAGAGCACTGGAACAGGCTGCCCGGAGAGGTGGTGAAGTCTCCTCCTCTGGAGACATTCAAAACCTGTCAGGCTACATTCCTCTCCCATCTGCTCTGGGTGAACCCTGCTTTGGCAGGGGGGTTGGACTAGATGATCTCCAAAGATCCCTTCCAGCCCCTACCATTCTGTGGTTCTGTGATTCAGTGTCTGTGACAAATCACCAGTTATGAACCTGCAAAAAGGTCTCACTTCTAACTTCGTTGAGTAAGTTTCCCATATTCATTCCCAAAACATGTACCAAAGTGAAGTTGCTCCTTTTCCTGAGGAAGGAATCTCAGTAGTTTTTAATGTTTTTTAAATTTTTTTTTCTTCTAACTTTATCATGTATTTAATATGCTTTTCTAGTAAACAAAAGCAAAAATTGCCTTGTGCTTTTGAGACAGTTAAGTGTTCATGACAGTAAGAGAAGCTACCATTTGGGAACAGGGACACTTAGGAATTGTCAGTTTTGTTATCTGTCTTAAAATTATTTGTTGAGTGACGGTGGAGGGAAGAAAAGCCACACACAAAAAAGCCATTAAAGGGCAAACAAGACAGGGTTACAGTAAAGCGAATAAAGCTGCTTAGCTTACATTTACTAAATGCCATAGGGAGTAGCTGCTAGTAAACTGTACAATTTATTCAACTATAAATATTCTGAAGGGTTTTGAGTTGAGTGTTTTGTTCATCTGGAGAAACATGTTCCAAGAAAAAAGAATCCAAAATTCTGAATCATGCACTAGCGTCTGTGAGTTCACGTTTGCATATAGCTAACTTGCAAGCAAAAATAAAGATACATGAAAGTAAACAGTGGGTTTTATAGCTCAGAAGTTACTGAGGAAAAAAGCTGAAGAGTTAAGTGTTAGCTTACATCTGGGAGATGCTGCAAATCTAGATACATCACAGACTCAGAAAAGATTAAGAATTTGCTTACGTTTTATCAGTGCAGTTGCTACTGAGTGCTATGGGAAGGGTGGTGTTGAGGCAGCTCTGGAGAAGAGCAAGGAGAAAGCAAGAGTGAGGGGAAGCGGAGGAGGTGACGGATAAGAGAGATGGCAGTCTGAGGGGAGAGGAACATCCACCCAAGATAGGAGCAAAAGAATAGGGGGCTGATGGAAAGGGGAAACCTGGCACTGTATGTTGGTTATGGAGCAGTGGTGGTGAGAAACAGAGGATTACATTGGTGGGGAGAAGGGAAACAAAGCCACAGAGGCAAATTTAGGATGTTAATCATAGAATCATTTAGGTTGGAAAAGATCCTTAAGATCATTGAGTCCAACCATAAACCTAGCACTGCCAAGTCCGCCGCTAAGCCATGTCCCTAAGAAACACTTCTACCTGTCTTTTCAATACCTGCAGGGATGGTGACTCAACCACATTTCTGGGCAACCTGTTCCAATGCTTGATAACCTTTTTGGTAGTGGATTTTTTCCTAATATCCAGTCTAAATCTCCCCTGGAGCAACTTGAGGCCATTTCCTCTTGTCCTATCACTTGTCACTTGGAAGAAGAGACCGACTCCCACCTCGCTACAACCTCCTTTCAGGTAGTTGTAGAGAGTGATAAGGTCTCTCCTCAGCCTCACTCACCATTAATCTTTAAAATGTGTCTAAACCATCTTTGGGACTATTTTTTGCTTCTATTTTAGCGCTGTTGTTATTATTGAGACTTCTGAAGCGTGCTGGGATGGGAAGAGACATCAGGAAAAATCAGGCTCTTTAGATCCAGAGCGTGGCTGGCATGCTGACCTCAGGGTACCATGCAGCAGGCACTTCCGAAGGGGGCAAATAGTCTTTTCACTTCCAGGTGTGTCGGAGGAGGGTTATCTACACAGCAATGCTTGCCCTTCAGAGAAAAGGCAAAACCCGCTTTGCCAGTATAGTGTCTGGATGGCCTCTAAGCAGGCTTGATCGCAGCAGGGGGAGGCATGTCAGTGTTTTTTTTCGTATTATGGCTGCAGCAGATTGCCCTGAATTATTCCACTCTGATGATGTGCATCTCTAGCTTTCAGACATATCTCCAGGCTTGCAGCACTCCTCTTTCCCCCCATCCCCTTAGTATGTAAAGCTAGGCTAGCAGCTCTCCAATGCAGATAGTCTTTATCTGTCAAATGTGGTCATGCTCCAGAGGCTCAGTCTTTCTGCTGCATGCTAGTATCCAAAGGGTAAGAATTCTCTACTCTTGGTGTCTGATGGTCTACTTGGAAAAATTCAGACATCTGGAACAGTCTTGGAGTGCTCCCAGGGTAATAGACTCATCGTTATTTCAGGTGTATAGAGCTTCTTTCCTGACTGTTTGCAAAGAATTGCAGTACAGTATTTTGGATACAACTCTTGTATGTTTTCTTCATTGCTGAGGTTTCTGCCTGGCCATTGATAGAAGTTGTGGCCAGCTTGACACCAAACCACAGGTCAGGCTTTTCTTCTGGCATTGACACCAGTGAAGTTCTGTAGGACCTGAATGTGGCCACATGTGCTAGGCTCCGTGAAACTGCATGTTATTTCTTTTCATATCGACTTACCATGTTACAGAATTCCTGCAAGGTGATGTGACTCAGATGCTTTGACTGATGTTGGTACTCTTGGACAAAGAAATAATGAGAAGTGGAAAAGGGAAAGTAACAGTCATTAACCATGCAGTGACAGTTTGAGAAATGCAACGCCTGCGGGACTGGCCATCTCTATATCTTTTCTACCATAAGCCTTTTAGTTTGTGAACGAATTTATAAGTTGGTATTTTAGATCCTGCAGCATTTGCAAACATTTTGAAAGAGCTTTTGTGGAAACAATAAAACATCTCTGCCCCGTCCATCTTAGACAAGTGAACTTTTATCACATTGAAGACCAGCCCCTGTCCACTACAGGTGCTGTGCCAGTTCAGTTGACCTTAAATCTCTAAACAAAGTGCTATGATCAGATCTGTTGATTTGTGGCCAGGTACAAAAACTAACAAAAGATTGTATAGAAAATCACTTATGACTGCTTTTCTCAGTTTAACTGCCAGTGGATTAATTTCCCTGCCTTGCCTTTCTGGAATAGATGGGAAAAATCCTAACCTAAACGCTTGTCAGGTTAACGTCAATAAATGGAATTTCCTCCTTCCCCACTAAGACAGCAGCAATGTTCTCCTTTCTGTAGAGTCATTACACGGAAAGAGATTTTTCATCCTTCTCCCGTCTATGAAAAAGAGAGGTAGGGGAAACCCAGATGTTCTGCAGCAGCTGCAGAAGCTGGACACCAATTATATTTCTCTAAGTAATCAGCGGAGAACAAATTTATCCTTCTTAAATGGAGGCCCATATGCTCATTGATTATAGCCATACTGTACAGGCTGCTGTTTTTCATGCACTATGTTGGGGGGTAAAGAAGGCTGGAGGGAGTAAGCGCATTTGGCAATATTAAACCTTTTATTGTAGGAGCAGGAAAGCATTTGTGATCGCTGAAGCTGTCAGTGTTTACTGCAGCAAACTGAAACATTCAGGTAGAATGATCCGTGTGACCTAACGGTTGTATGGATCTCTTATCAACTAATACAGGTGCTCTTTGCAGGTTTAGGGTCAGCACATATTTAGATATTGCTGTATTAGGATGCTGCTGAGTCACATGGAGGCATTATTTCTTTCCTTGTTAAACCTTCTGCTGGGCAGCGATGACTTGAAATTATGTATGAAAGCTGAAGGACAAGGCTTAAATACATATTCTGGAAATAGCATGCGCGATTCAAATATTTTTAATAATGTGAAAAATTTGTTTGCTATGTGGATTGGTGTACTTGTAAGGAAATATACTGTATCTTCACTCTGTATAATGCTGCATGTTATTCAGAGATACAAGGTGCAGTTTGAGAAAGTAGTTTAGAAAAGTAAGGTTATATGGGTTTGAGGAAAAGAGAACCTGTTTCAGGAAATACTTCAAGATGTAGAGGAATGTGTGGTG
Organism: Dromas ardeola; assembly: GCA_013398915.1. Taxonomy (NCBI): domain Eukaryota; kingdom Metazoa; phylum Chordata; class Aves; order Charadriiformes; family Dromadidae; genus Dromas; species Dromas ardeola. The sequence goes on along the minus strand of VYZM01017807.1, from coordinate 43,761 downwards.
GACTCGCGTCTCTAAGTGATACTCAGAATTGCCTCATTAAAGCTGTTCACATGTGAGGGTTACAGAATGCTGAATAATATTAGGGAAATCTTAAATATGTTTCTGTAAAACTGAAGATTTCTGGAATGGCACAAAATATCTTGATGTTTACTTGCTCGTTAGAGTATCTGTCATAACAAATCTAACTGTTACTTGCCTGTGTTTGTGAGAGCATGAAGAGAATTTTGCGGTATGTTTTTGATCAACTATGTTTCTATTCCATATGTCAATAACATCTGTATGTTCATAACTTATGCTAATTCAGGTGTCTCAGGACAAGGCTGATCATTGTAGTTATAAACATCTTGGAATTTATTAACAGATGTGACTGTCATAAAGCCCTATTTGACAGGAATTTATTAAACTATTAACAAATGTTTAATACCTCAGAGGGGCCTGTCAAAGGTGAATGCTATTATCTAACCATGTCTAGACTACTTGCCAGACTAGCAGAGGAACTGGCAAGTCAGCTATTTTTAGTTAGAATTAAAATAAGTGACTTGAACTAGAAAGTGAAGTTTGTGATATCCAAAAATAACAGGTAATCAGCATATGGTTTATCTTTGATTTTGATATCTTTTTATCATACTTACAATGTATAGGAGGAGTTGTATGAGTTTAACATTCGGAGTACTTTAATGAGAGATACTGTGAGAAGGATAATGTTTTATCACTGAGCAGTACTGAGTATTTCAACTATTTGTATGTATTTAATGTTAGTTCTTTGAACCTATTCTTGATTTTTAGATTGGAAAAAAACACAAGAAAATAGTAAAATTTCTGAAATGTCCTTTTATGAGTGACTATGATCAAGTCCCAAAGTTTGCCAAAGTCATTATGAGTGTCTCCTTTGATCCCTGTGACCTTTGGATCAGGTTGTAAGCATTTCATGTCTTCTTGTAATTTCTTTCTTCTTTCTTTGACGTAATGACATACTTGGGATGTATCCTGAAGTGCTCTGGGAACTGAATTGTTTGGCTTCTGAAAAATGTATCTTTACTGGAGATGTCCTTGGACTCTCATTCTTTGCTTTGAAGAAGTATGTAAGCATCAGAGCATTAGCCAGCTCCAACAGATATGAGTTACTAAAGTAATTGATTTCAGTCAGGTTTTTGGTGTAAACGTTTGCTATCTGTATGAAAACTATCATTTGTTCATTATATTGACCAAAAAGAAAAAAATATTTTAAGCCATTGAAACTGGCTGATGATTTCTTACACTGAAGTAAATCACAGTGTTCAAAATTCAATTACAAAAAAACAAAAAAAAGTCCTATTTCCCCAAATGCTTTCTTTGTACAAACAGCAGTATTTCTCATAATTAGTGTTCACTCCAGGTTTACTACTTTGAATATCAGGAAAAGTTGAGTACACCTCTGTGCCCAGCAAGGCACCACGTTTGCTGAAATTCTGTGCTACTTAGCACACAGCCTACAGTAGAGAGATTGTGGGCTCACTGCACGTTTTTCTACCAGAAAGTATTTCTTTCGCAGTTGGACCTAATTGAATTCCACTCTTTTATGGGACTTCAGGGAACACTGGGTGGGGTTGTTAGAATCATGTTTGGTGTGGACCTATATTCTGTCTTTAGAACTCTACATTGGGTTTCCACTGAGGTTTTTGTGTGTCCACTGGTAATAATAGAAAATCTCTACATGATACTACAGCTTCAAGTGGATTAGGATGTGGTTACCTAAGAGACCGCTTCTTATTGCATGGCCATGCTTCTACAGCTGTTAACAGCAAACTCACCCATGGTGAGTTTGGTACATGGGAAAGAGGAGTGAGGAATGCATCAGCTCCCTGCACCTTCTGCCTTCCCACTTGGTTTGCAATACCAGCATTTGCTGGTGCCTGCCAGTTTACCACCTATGTATGAATCTCTCGTACTTTCTTCTTGTGGCATCCAGATTTGGGATTAGCATCTAGAGTGGCTGATCTGGTCTCTAATTAAAATAAGAACCAATACAAACTTCTAAGACAACCCTGGAGCCCATTTCTCCCTTCAGCTTTGAAGAATTTAGTATTTTTTTTTTGTTTTGATATTTTTAATAAGAGTGTGTCTGTCCCTGTTCTGTGCATTCAAGGAGTAAGCTTCAAAAACTCTGTAGGAAAAGACATAGCTATTAAAATGTAAATAACAAGTTGGTAGATGCTACCGAAACTTGATAGATACTAAGTTCAGCTTATCATCCTTTAATACTGAGGCATGTGTAAATACAGTATTATTCGTTATCATTGTACACCTTCGTACTGGAGCAGTGATGAATTTGTCCACATGCATTTGCCTGCTGTGTTGATTGAATTCAGACACTGCATTCAAATATGAGGTGTGCTTAGGAGCTGTAAAACATAGGCTTTGGCTGCCTGTTTCCAACTGTGGCATCTGGGTGATTGGCTCTGTCCTCCTCTCTGACCTCTTGTCCAGTTCCGCTGCTCAGAACTGTAGCAGCTGTGAAGCTGTCCGTAGGGGATAGCAAAGGGTTAGACGGCTGCTGAGTAATTATGCAGATATGACTGTCAGGAGTTTAGCTCCCTGTTTGATGTCTGGGGACGTACAGCAAAACACCATTCTGAATTTTTTTCACAGTCTCTCTGCGGACCACGCACTTGTAATGGTTTTAAAAGACTGCCTATAGGTATTTTCTTGGAACATAAAAATAAGCTCCCATATTCTGCCCACTGAGCCAGTATGTCCTAGGGCTGCCATTACTTAAGCTTTGTATTTGTGGGTCAGTGACATATGGGGGTTTATACTTCAGAACTATTTGGTGCTTTTTTCTTAGTTAAAAAAAAAAAAAAGGAAAAAGAAAGCTTTGGCTTTCCTCCAGATAAAAGTATTATATTTATTTTCTTATTCTTGGGACAGTGACAAATTAATCCAAGCCAGTAAGATGGTATTTCATATTATTAACAGAGCTGTGTCTGCACCAAACCTCAGAGCACAGAAGTTGTCCGTAACCAGATGGGACTTTGCCTGTCTCTTTCCCTGTCACTTCTATAGCAGGATTTGCAACCCCTAACCAGCTGTCACCAGGGCCCGCACATCTGCTCTGGAAGTGGCGAGTGCTGAGTGCTTGCTCTCTGCTGGGCCCTGTGGCTCATGCTCTTCTCCCATTGAGATCTGGAGGCTTCTGCACAAGGAGAAAGAGTTTTCAAGGTAAAACTCCTGCAGAGCTTATGGGTGCAGCACAGGCTGTAACTATCCCTGCCATCTGGGATTTTAATTCCAGAAATGTTAGGGGATGAATTGAGATGTTACTTAATGAAATATTTGAGGAGCCTTGGGCAAAACTTGAGTTGTGTAATGGACTCAGGGTAACTTTGGTGGCATGGTGTTCTGTAATGACTGCTCTATCTGGTGCTAACAGCCAGCTCTAGTAGTTACACCTCATGCCTCAGTGCCAGTTTACTTTGGTGGCATGAGACTTTAAAGAACGAGTATTACTTGATATCGGATGCATCCTTGTGTTGAGTTCCTTACAAATAACTTAAGCCAGCTATCAATGCCCCTGCAATGAGTTACACCTCACTTACAGTTAGACCCGCTGCTGTGTATTTACACTGCAAATTACAGGGTGACGGCTGAGCTGTTCCATCTGACACAAAACCAGTTAACTTGAGTACCGGTAGTAGCGTAGCTGTATCGGCTCCAGAACCTGCTGCAGCCTGAAATGCTACCAAGTGTAGGAGTAGAGGTATCAAAATCCTGCTGTGCGTGGGAGAGCCACTGCAGGAGGGAACCTACAGGAGAAGTTCCTCTGTGTTTATTGTGATATGTGAATGTTCACAGAAGAAGTGGTGAGTGTGTTGCTCCTCATCAAAAAGTTTCTGTTTAAAATTAAAACGGCAATAAAATTTGGCATGCTGTCAGAACCTGATTTTATGATGGCAATGTTATAATAATGTTGACTTTTAATTAAATGAAGTTGACATATTTTTAAGCCTGCAGATTAACCATCTGTTGCTGCATTAATGAATATCCTTCATGGCATCAGATCAGGACCCATGCTTTGTTATGTTTTGCTTTTTTTTTTTTTTAATACCCCCAGATAGCTTTCTGAAATGTATATTTGTTGATTAAAGCATGAAATATTGGCCAGAATCAATTTGGATTAGGCATTTACCCACTGCTGGGAAATGAACTTTGTGTGAGGGCATTTTCTGTATTCCTGCACGCCTTCTAGGTTATAATGTTTCTGAGCAGGAATTTTTGGTAGTCTTCTTTACTACTTCTCCATGCCAAATACCTTCCTTTGAACAACACCTTCTGATTTATGGTTTGTGAGAAATCTCTGTTAACATACATATCTTTTGCACAGACAATTAAACTTGGAAGTTCTTCTGGTTTTCTTTATGAAGGTGGGATGTTTCAAATGACTGTGCAACTTAAGCAAAATAACTTCATGTATATGTTTTGTATATTGAATTTTTATCTTCAGCACCAGATGTATCGTGCATAAAACAAATACGGTTTTGTAAAAATGACTCCTGCAACAAGCAGCTGAACAATATGCTTAGTTCCATAACGAAGAGAAAGTAGCTGTAAAGAAGATGTTATGCCATAATTTGCAGCTGCATCTTGCTTTGTTTTAGGTATTTATACTACTCATTACAGATACAAATTTTCTGTTTATAAAAAGAATTAATTTTACTACAACTTAATATAGATGAGCATTATTGTCCTCTATTGCCCTTCTGTAGGGAGTAGTTTGGATATTGAATGTGCTTTCTGGCTTACTTTCAGAATGTCTTTTTTTTTTTTTTTTTGTTTGTAAATTCTTACTGTTTTTATCTTCTACTCAGACTCTTTTGTTAACACCAATTAAGATGCCTTCCTCTCCGTGAATGCCAGAGATCTAACATTCAGTCTTGTTTCTCTTGAGAGGGAGCTTAAAATAATGACAATGGTCAAGCTGGTTTTCATGGAGTGCTTTACTCTTACTGGTGACTGTGGAGGTGAGGATGGGCAGGTCTGCTGTGAACAGTGGGTGAAACACAAGTGGCCTCTTAGATCAGACTCGTAATGTTAGTCCCATGCAGAAGGCAGACCATGCTGAGCACAGGAAAGAACAGGTCTGGTACTTGATTTTGCAGTGGATTTTTTCCAGCCCTGTGTTACATATCTTAATCCTTATGTTATCCTCAAAACAAATGGTTTGGCTAATGAGAGTTGGGGGTTTGGGTTTGGTTTTTTTTGTTTGTTTGTTTGTCGTTTTTTGTCTCCTGATGTAAGGAAGTATGGTAGCTGACAGAAGCATGTGAATAGCTTGATACACATGATGAATTCTTTTTTTTTTTTCACAGAGCGTGTGCAGGTCCTTTGGGATCTCAATAAGAAAGGCACAGACACTCAAACCTGTTCAATAAGTTTATTATGTAAAGAATGGAAGTAGTAGAAAAGGTAACAGCAATAATAGAAAAGGTCATATCAATCTTATGTCCCTTCTGGTGTTAAGATAAGTAGTGGGAAAAGTGGTAGGAAGCTTAAGTCCCTTCTGACGCTAGGAACCTTGGCCATTGCAACATCAGACGAACCCCTTCAAGCTGATCTTGCTACTCAGGTCCTGTCCATGATGAGGTTTGTCAGCACTGTGGTTTTTCATGTGGTTTTCTAAAAAGTAAACAAACATATTCGTCATTTCTGCTGTTGGGTAAAGGAATGTTGCGTATAGATGTGCAGCTTAATCTAAAGGTAAGACAAGGTATGTAGATTGTGTCATGCATACATGGACTAGGTGGGAACCACATACAGGATCCTCCATTAGAAATTCATCAGCTAAGTTTGTCCAGCAGCCACTGAGGTCTGCTCATAGCAGCGCGTTTCTATGTGTCTCCAACAGGACAAGTTAAAGACAACCACGGTATATGCTCAGGTTATGTAATGGTTACTCATGCAACATATGAGTCTTTACAAGCAAGGCCTGTGGCTGTACTCTCCCTAGGTTCTGCCTGAAATCACTGTCTCCTCATTACAACATCTTCTGCAGTAGCCCACTACAAATTCCTAGCTGGTTTGTGAAGTGGCCACATATAGCTAAAGTGCCCAGGAGCAGCCATTTGCATGGCATGCTGTTTGCCACTAAAAACACCTCGTGGTGTTGTCCAGACGTTCCCCTTGATGCATGAAGAAGCCGAGTGATGAGCAGCTTTGATAGATGTCCTGTTCTATTGAAGCCACCTTCCCTTCAGCAAGGGTCACAGTCCAACTCCTAGGATGAGGGACAGAGAGAAAGAGGAAGAGGTCTATGCTTGAACTCTCTGGGGAGAAGGCCTGACGTCCTGATCATTTAAAATGCTTAAAAGTCAGATGCTGTCTGAGTCAAGATGGATATCTGGCAAAATAATGGGGAAGTAAAGGCAACCCTGTTTAGGGCTTTAAAGTCATCAGTGTAGTTTTAATGTTAAGTTTCCATTTTAAAAAGCAGCCTTTGAAAACATCTTCTTCAATATATCTGCAGGGATATGGCATGGTATCTCCCATTAATTTGGTCAATTCCACATTTAATAATGTTCTACTGCAAACAGAACTCACTAGTTAACTACTGGATTTATTCTAACATTTGAAGAAAAAAACCACTCTCTTGAGTGTACAAGAAAACTATTAGATTGTGGGGTTTTTTTTAAGAAGGGGAAAAAAAAGCTTTGCACTTCTGTTAGTATAAACGTTGTTAGGCCTTTATATACACATTTTTCATGCCTAATAACTGATTGATATCATTCATCAGCATAATTTGAATCATTGTTATCCTGAAGGGAATTGCCTGATTAAAAATATTTATCTCTCAAGAAGATGAAAGAATGCCAACGTATAAAAGATTAGCAAGTCAAATTTTCTAAATTCAATGCAAAACCAGAAAGTACAAGGTTTTATTTTCCTCCTGCAGCAGCAGAGTGTGAGGAGCTAGCCTCCCCCTCACTACATTTTCCCTGCATTGGAAGGAAGAAGCTTAAGCTACTTGGTGAGCACTTCTAGTTTTGAGATCTTCCTGGTAAATAAGCTGTCAATACTGATCAATCCAAACGCCAGTTCAGCTGTGAAAGGGCTTGTGCCTCAGATACTATTAATGACTTGTGATAGAAATTAAGTTCATATTCTTCTTATAGGTTTTTCTTCTCATTGTTACCACCTGCTCAGACACATTACAGCAATTCCTCTGGAAGCCAAGACTTCACCCTGTGTCTGTCTGTCACTCTCAAATTCCCTCCCTTCAGCTCTTGAATATCAGTTCATTTAAATAGACTGCCAGCTGTACGAGAGAGCTGGCCTGTAGCTGCAGCTGCTGTCTCTTTGGAGGCGATTTAACCCAGCCTGGTGCTGTCTGGTTTGACAACCTGAAGCTGTGGGAAAGATCTGTGAAAATTAATTGTGCTTTCACCAAGAAGGCAAGGTCAGGCTTCAGAGCCCTGGTCCTTTGGTGATGGGCTCTGCAGCCAGCTGAGGGTCAGCAGCTGTTGGAGATAGCAGCAGAAGCGAGTGCAGCTCTGTCCAAGCCATACTGGTTCCACTGTGGTGCAGGTGCCAAGGTGATGGTAAAATAAAGCAACCTGTGGAGGCAAAGCAATGGAGGTTGCCAGGGAAACCTGATTTCTTTAATCTGAATGAACATAGAATATGAAACGTCGATGTAAATACTGTTATGCTTCATTTCCTGAGGATGCAAGTTCAAAATAAAAAAAAAGTTTTCAAGCTTTATTGTTTCTATCTACTCTGGAAATTCTGTTAATTTTAGTGTGATGAAATCTTCTTGTTGGCAGAGCTTATATTCAAGTGTTGTGCAGTTTCTGTGTGCAAACGTGGGACCCTAAAGAGCAGAGCACAGAGGTTTATGGTTAAAATCATAGAATAATTTTGGTTGGAAATACCATTAAGATCATCAAATCCAATCATTAACCTAACACTGCCATGTCCCTAAGTGCCACATCTACACATCTTTTAAATACTTAAGGGATGGTGACTCAACCACTTCCCTGGGCAGCCTGTTCCAATGCCTGACAGCCCTTTCGGTGAAGAAATATTTCCTAATATCCATCCTAAGCCTCCTATGGCTCAACTTGAGGCCATTTCCTCTCATCCTATCGCTTGTTACTTGGGAGAAGAGAACAACCCCCACCCTACTACAACCTCCTTTCAAGTGGCTGTAAAGAGTGATAAGGTCGCCCCTGAGCTTCCGTTTCTCCAGGCTAAACAACCCCAGCACCCTCAGCAGCTCCTCGTAAGACTTGTTCTCTAGACCCCTCACCAGCTTCATTGTCCTTCTTTGGACCCGCTCCAGGACCTCAACGTCTTTCTTGTAGTGAGGGGCCCAAAAGTGAACACAGTATTCGAGGTGCGGCCTCACCTGGCCCAGTACAGGGGGACGATCCCTAGTCCAGCTTACCACACTGTTCCTGATACAGGCCAGGATGCTGTTGGCCTTCTTGGCCACCCGGGCACACTGCCGGTTCATATTCAGATGGCCATCAACCAACAGCCCCAGGTCCTTTTCCACTGGGCAGCTGTCCAGCCACTCGTCCCCAAGCCTGTAGCGCTGCATGGGGTTGTTGTGACCCAAGTGAAGGAGTTGGCACTTGGCCTTGTTGAATCGCGTACAATTGGCTTGGCCCATCAATCCAGCCTGTCCAGATCCCTCTGTAGAGCCTTTCTGCCATCAAGCAGATCAACACTCCCACCCAAAAATGTATGAGAACTCCAAAATGGCTATATTTAGACTCTACATACAGCACACTTTTTGGTTACGATCTTTTGTTTGTGCTCATTAGTAATGAGTTAGTGAGTTATGGTTTGGTGGAGAGAGCATATTGGAAGGTGATATTTTGTAGCGAAAATTCACTGGCTTGAAATAATGTTTTGGTGAATAAACATGACAATGCAAGTTGATCCAGAAAGGTTACATTAAAATACGTCTAAGAAGTATCTAGCACTATGGAGGTGTGCTGGTTTAGCATTATATTGCATTTAAAGTATACAAGATTGCTGCATCCTTGTGAACTTAAAATAGTTTGTTCTTGTGTGTGATTTTTTAATTTTTTTTTTAAGCATGGGTTTCTGTTTTGCTTCAACAAAAAAGATCGAGGTTGAGCTGCAGACTTCTTGTCTTCTAGTCAGAAAGCAAAACATGGTGGGGGGGGAATAATATGAAGTGCTGCAGAATTTGGGGGATATAGCTGGATGCGAACTCTGCTCATATGCTCATATTGTCTACTTGTCTGAGCTTGTTTTGCCCAGCAGCTCCCTTTTCCAGTGACTGAAGCAAAAGAAAAAAGCAGTAGGAGTGTGCTAGCATGATGTGAAGCCTCAGAAAATAACCTCTGCCCTGAGAAGGGCTGTTTTCATCTGGGAAAGAACTGTGGCTTAAATAAGGGATATTGTACATGTGAAGACAATTATCATTTGATTGCTTGCATGTCTGGCCTCAATTTCTTGTGCGCCCCATTTATCTTTGTAGGATGGAAGCTCAGCATAAAAGGAAATAATATCATGGAAAGTTGTTGCTGTAAGATTTTGACAGCCAGAAGGAATTTAGATAAATCCTTCATGTAGCCAGGCAGAAATACCTAAAGGTGATTCAGAACTACATTTCTAAATGGGGAAAGCTACGAGGAAAGTTCAGGCTCTTACTTTAAAATATAGGATTGGAATGGAATTCAAAATTCTAAGTAAATGAAGACAAGCTAGCACTAGAGGAGGTACAGCTGTAGCGACACTCTACCACACTAAAGTTAATATATGTGGATGTACTGACTCGGGTAGTTTTGCCTAGGCTCACTGATGCAACATAGACAGGCATGAAGTAGATCAAAGTTTACTGTCACAAACGTGAACATTATGGGGAATCTAAGTGTATTTAACATTTGAGAAAAAAAAATGATAGAATTTACTCCAGGACTAAACTGTGGTAAATAAAGGAGATCAGGGACTGTATTATGAAAGCTTATGGTACAGGCTACTAGGGTTGATAGATGAGCACAGCCCTTCCCTGCACTTCTCTCTGTGAGGTGCATAAACAAGAATTTGAAATGCTGCAGATGGAATCATGAGGCTGGGGGTCTGTTGCCACTTTTGCTGTTAAGTGTGTGTAAATCTGAGGAGGGCTTGTTTGCCAGTACATCCATCATTCCGTTTTCCTCCAGAGATAATTGTCTTAAAATAGCTGATACTGCAGTACAGTCCTAGATCTTCATTTTTCTAATTATTATTATTCACTTTGAATGGAAATTTAATCAAAGTGTGCAGGTCTTGCCCTTTAATAAAAAAGGCTATCTCTAAAGCCTGATTTCTTCTATGTGGCTTTTGGTCTCTGGGTAGACAGCTGGATAGGTATCAAATGCAAACTCGGAATAGCATGCAACATGTCTGGTTTGCCTTTTACTGAAGTTTTTCCTTTCAGAATGAAATACATCTATCTGCCTGATGTGTTTTTTTTTTCCAGCATTGCCACTGGCAAACGTGGACTTCCAAGGTCATAATGGCGATGTATCAAAGTCTCGCTCAGTGCATGACTTGAGCTGAGCACATACTTGGTGAAAATGTAGAAGGATGTAATGAGAAGTACATCAAGCCATGGAAAAGAAATCACATGGAAATTATTTGGATTGAAGTTTAAATATGCATAAACTGTATCTTAATAGCGCTGCTCAGTGTTTCTTAGGCACGTGGGATTCCCTTTCACAGTGTATCGAAGCCACAAGGTTTTCCCTTTCCACATGACACACCACATGCTAAAACTTTTTTCCCCACTTCTAACTCGGAACTTCAAAAGAGATCACCATTTCTGACAACGGCAGCTATTTGGTTAGTAGCTGAGCTTAATTAGAGCTGAGCTTGATTGATTGTCTTGTATTAAGTGTGTCAGAATCATGGTTTGGTTAATATAACTAATATTTATGAAATTTTGTTCCAGTTTGCTGTAATTTGCAGTTTATCATTCCAAATGCATCCTTCTAATGCAAAACTCAAATAAAAACTGACAGTTCTTCACACAGTACTTCTTCAGAAACTGTCACTTGGTGAATACCATCATCAGCAGAAATTTAGGTTGTTGAGTTTTTAATAGAAGTTTCCTGATATTATTTAAAGTAGCCTGCAAATGTAATTATTTAGACATAACCAGCATGTAAATAACCATGGTTCTCTTTCTAGAGGAAGAAAGCTCTTTACAGAAACATTCAAAACATACCTTAGATGTAGGAACTGTTGATGGTACTTCATGTTACTGGTGACAGATTGACAACTGCTTAACCAACTCTTGCAAATCTGCTTTCGTTATCTGCTAATAATTACCCATTGACTTGTGTGCTGTAAGTCCCTAAACTTTAGCTTATCGCTAGCAAAGTGAGAGGAACACAAAACTCTTTTTTTTCTCAACCTGAGAGCTATGGTTTTAAAAGCATTAATCTGAAACATCCTGAATACGGAATGCAGAATGGGAATTTTGGCTTTCTTTAAAAAGACATCATGGCCTAGGTCTTCCATCTTCTTTCATGCTGCTTTGTGCTGTTTCAGCAGATAGGAGCAGCAGGGCAGCTGGCACAACTTACTGCCCAAGGGGAGTGCTTGAGGGAAGAAAATCCCTCGGTGGCATTGTGCCAGGAGAACCGTCTTATTTCACTCCTCTTTGCAGCCTGCAATATGAAATATATGTCAGAGGACACCTTGGGAAGAAAGCAGAGGGGAAAAAAATTTGGCTGGAGTAAATCACAGAGTCCAGAAGGGCTTTGTTTACTCTCTCACACTTGAGCACAATTTAGAGCAGCTTTGAGGTGGCTCCAATTTGTGATTTGATGATAAAAGGAAAAGGGGAAGGCCAAGGTATACCCACCAGTGCATCAACAGCATCAGGATAAGCCCTACTGTGAAACATTCATCTTGAATTTATTGAACCTCGGTGTAGAAAGACAGCATGCACAAACTGTAAAGATAAAAAATAATAGAGTTCTCTTACAAAGTTTGAAAAATAGAGCTAAAACTTCCATACCTGTTCCTCAGTGTCAATTGGGGGTGCGCCTAGTTTCAGAAATAATTCTCCACGTGGAAAAAAGGAAACCTGTGCAATTTCTACTATCAGCCAGCCTGATTTTTGAAGTGTACAACTAGAATGGACAGAAATTGCCCATAATCTCATAGGAAACCTATTGTTGCACTGTGTGGTATATTTTTCGAGCAAAAGGATAGTGAGGAGCATTGAAAACCTAAATTTCAATATAACTTCAGAAAGAAAGGGTCAAGATTGTAGCCAGCTGATCTGTTTAAATTTAATTGCCAAGGCAACAGTTGCAAACTGTTATGAAATTTGACAGAAATCTTTCTATTATGTATATGCATTCATTCAATTATAAATTGTGTCAGAAAATAGGAATATTAGGATTGCAAAAATCAAATATGTGAAAGATAGGAGAGACCAGAATTAAAATTGCCTTCTATCAGTAATCCGTTACCTTTTTTTATGTAGTTATATTGTAAAACAGTTTTTCCTGTGGGGTCACGCATTATTTTCTCAGAAGTCTTACATACTGAGGAAATTGTCAGTTGTTCAGTGCATGTACTTGTACTTTTAATCCTCCATGATGTATATCTGAATGTTGTAGTTAGTGCACTTCATTGCAGCTTCTCACTAAGTACTCTATATCATCATTATCAGTGTTGTAGTGGGAATTTTCTATTAAAGGGCAATGGTCTTGAAGTGCTGCATAAACTTTAATGAATTTATACTAACCATACCAAAAGGGAAGTTATTGCATTATCTCTATTTTACAAATGCACAATTGACTCTTCAGGAGATTATGAACAAAATTGTCAAGCAAACATTCGTTTGAAGGGGCATGATCTGAATTTTCAGAAGTATCAAGTCTTTACAGCAGTGTTTCCATTCAGAAAACTGCTTCAGTCAAATACAGTTGCGTTTTGAATGGTTAGCACTTCTGTGAATCTGACCTCAGGTGTTGCCCACTGTGCATGCAGGAAATGAGAAAGACACAATTAGTAGCCATCTGTGAAATGTTTGCCCAGCATCACACTGGAGCTCAATGGCAGGGATGGGGATGGAATCCAATTCTCCAGAGTAGCATTCAATTGTCTTCACCATTAAACCCTCATTTCTCTTCCGTCTGTCTCCGACTCCGCTTATTAACTCCTTGCAGCATTGGCAACAAATGAGGCACGGACAGTAACCTTCACTCCTCAGCCCTCATTCATTTGTGTTGTACTGTCCCACACTACACACTCGATGAAGCGCTCATCCCACGGGGGAGGAATAATAAGTACCTTTGTGAAATTAAAACCTGATAACATATAGAGAACTGAATACAGGCATTTTGCCTAGATTTTGAGTACTTAGCATTACATCCTTAATAATCTTTTAGTGCAGGTCTTTTGACTTTGAAATAATTTATTTTTTATATATATGTGGGTGCATTTGTGTGCTTGTGTATTTAAATAACTTCTGCAATAACGGCAACTGTTTCTAAAATCATATGCAACTTAGACACACATTCGAAATATGAGGTGCTATAAGGCTGAGGAGTTTGGGAAGAAGTTGACATTATTATTATTAGTTGTTGTATTTTAAGCTGCGACTTGAGAGTGGAAATGAACAGTTCCTAATCTGGAAAATGCAGACCAAAAGGAGAAAGGGAATCAATATGCCTTGGGAGTTGATTCGAAACAGAATATCAAAATGATAGTACAAAGGAAAAACATTTCAAGAGCAGACCTGAATAGTGAATTCTTCTGCTAAATAACTGGAAGGTGACTTAAATATAGAAAGTCAGTAGTTTCAAGTTGTTTATTGTATGAATCATGCCTTGGTTTCACAGATTTGCTCTTATCCATTGAGACAATTTGCTCTGTTGCAGTGCCCATCAAGGAGCATTAAGGTCTGGAGATGAGAGACAAAGATGTGGGGTTTTTGGTCTCCTTCAGGTTTCCCCGAGGACCTGACAATAATAGATTCTGTGTCAAGAAAATGTCGGGAAAACAGCTTGAATCTCAGACACTCAGATCACTGCTTAATCTAAATCAGTTTGCTAAATGCATTTTTGTCAAGATTTAGAGCTTGAAAACAACCCTGTAGATTTTACAGTCAATAGGATGTTCATATCTATTAGACTGGCTATTGCTTAAGATTTTCAGATAAGTTAACTGCTTAGATAAACTACAAAAAACCCCCAAACCTAGCTGTCTGTGTGGAGTGCAGGACATGGCTGGTGAGCTCTGTTGACGAGGCTTTGAGGGCAGCAGCAAGTGGAGGCGGTGTGCAAGGAATGCGGCTGAGTTCAGAATATGGGAGTCAAGACAGAGTCAGGGAGGGGTGGGTCAAAAAGCCAAGAGCCAGACTGAAGCCATCAGGGTCTCTGTGTACAAAAAAAGCCCTCAAGTACTGTAATCTGCAGACTCCGCTTTCTGCTTTTAGGGCCCTTATGCACTCAGGGTTTTCTGTCACTGAAACCAGTCAAAGCCAGCTCTTGATTTTCTCCAGCATCAGTGTAAACAGCATCACTTGCTGATGACTCATCACTTGCTGGTCCCCTGTGGGTCACTACACTTTTGGTGTGTTAAATGACATATTACAAGTAAACACAAGGGTGTTCCAGCTGGGTTTGCAGCTGAACCAAAGTCTTGTGACCACCCTGTCATCTGCTGAGACCTGCTATGTACTCATCGTTACATTAACAAAGTGCAAATATTGGTTTTTATTATTATTTTTAGTTATCCAGAACCAAGGCAGCAAGAGTGGATCATTGTCTAGGTTGTTTTCCGTAGACACTTTTTATTGAATAAAGTCCATCACACTTTAAAAAGTAATTTTGTGTAGATAGCATATATGAATGATTTTTTTTTTTTAAAAGCTTATAAACTGATATTTTTAAACTCTGTTTTAGTTGTGTCCTATTCAGCAAAATGTATATTCTACATTATTAAGTCAAAAAGTCAGCTTACAGTGAAATATGCAGTACATAGGATTTACTTATGCTGATGCCTTCATTGAGAATTTAGTAAAGCACCTGCCCAATTTTAGTGGGAAATACATGTGTATTCCAAGAACTAAAAGGGCTTTCACATTTGATCTGATAAAGCAGTCTATGAATGGAAATAAGCATGAGCTTGTGTTCAAATCTGTAGCTACTGAGGAAACTTAATTTAAGAGGGCCTACAAGAAAGCTGGAGAGGAACTTTTTACAAGGGCATGTAGTGATAGGACCAGGGGTAAGGGCTTCAAACTGGAAGAGGATAGATTTAGATGAGATATTATGAAGAAATTCTTTACTGGGAGGGTGACGAGGCACTGGAACAGGTTGCCCAGGGAAGCTGTGGATGCCCCATCCCTGGAAGTGTTCAAGGCCAGGCTGGGTGGGGCTTTGAGCAACCTGGTCTAGTGGGAGGTGTCCCTGCCCATGGCAGGGGGGTTGGAACGAGATGATCTTTAAGGTCCCTTCCAACCCAAACCATTCTGTGATTCTATGAAAATGAACTTTTTTTTATGTGGAACTTCAGTCACTGTATAGTATTTCTGGAGGCCTACTTGATTGATATGATTATATATCTGCATAGGAACTTTAGGCAAGGATACTGATTAATGTTGCCAAATATGTAGAAAATGCATGTGTGTATGTGATTCATATGGATATATTGCATGTAAATGCTACTGTACCCATCCTCAGTCCAAATGACAGATAATCAATTGCTTCATAGTACATAACACGCTATATTATAATTAGGGATAAAATTGAGGAGACCTAACTCAAGACTTTCTGTTATAACTGCGGTTCCTGTATTAACTTTCTTTCTGGAACAACATGGTCATTTCTACAGATGTTGCGTCTATAGAGACTATGTAATGGTGACGAAAGACACCTTTAGAAGAATCCATGGGTGAGTAGGATGAACACAGCATTGTTGTATGTAGCTTGCACATCTTGGGATCAATAATGTGAAATGCTACCGAGAAAGTTTTCCATACTGTAAATTTTATAGTTAGGTTGTGAATATTTGAGTTTAAGAGTACAGTTTTGACTTACATTTTTCATAGTCTGTATCCTGTGTTTAGCTGGAAAAAATATAGAAGGAAAACCCCAGAGGTAAGAGATTTCATATGTGCTGACGTATGAATTACTGTTCCATGTAATTTGAATTTTCTGTTGAACTGAAGTGACTTACCTTTTTGTCTCATAATTCCTGAAGGTAATTACCATCTCAAGTGGTAGATAAGTAGAGTAATAGTAGAAAGCTCTCTGGGGAAACAATAGTATTGATTTGTTCTTGTTTGCAATTAATACAACATTTGGTCTTCTTATGTTAAAGTCTATAGGTAATTAATGAATTAAATTCTGTGTACATATATGGGCATTCAGTTGTTGGTGACCTAGAGACACCTGGGAGCTGCTACCAGAGAGTAAAAATGGCGAAAGAACTGCAGCTTGTATGCTAAATCTTTAATATACCTCTTTAAACCTTAGGCAGAAACCATGTATAACCAGCAAAATGACCTGAAATTTTGATGTTATCAAACCTGAATTAATCTAACTAAATCGAAGTACTTAAGGGTAGTTTGGTATACCGAATAACTGTATTTACTACTACTAATCTGTGTCGTGCTCCTACAGGATTTCATAAGCTTAACAAGGTTTAGCCATGACTTCTGGTATCATCATAGGCACTGCTGGAAATAATATGAGGTGTCCTCTTCCTTTTTATTTTATACTGTAATGGGTCTTAAAAGTACTATGCTATTTTCCCTATTGTGCTTACAGTGTAAGGTCAAGCTAAAGAACTGAGCAGACCATTGTAAACCTTGTGGTACTTTTGCAAGAAACGTTATGTTAAATTTAACATCTTCAACAAATTCCAGTATGAGTAATTTAAACAGTTTTCCTGAAATTCTGGTATGACCTGTACAATGCACCTGGTTCAGGGATTTCTTTTTAACTCAATTTTGAATTAATCTAAGAGTCTTGATGAGGTCATAAAACTATTTTGACAAAACTCAAGAAAAACTGACCTAAGTTAATGTTTCATTTTGGAGCCAAATAAAAGTAATTTCTCATATGTTGTGAGACGTCGGGATGTTTTTGAGCTTCGATGAATTAAAACTGATAATTCAGTCTCAATAAATCCACATGGTGCTTGGATAGATCAGTCTGTTCTGTAGATCCCATTACATAACGTACTGTATGAACAATACTATTTTGTTCCAGAAAAGAACTTCCATAATTTATCCCAGAAGTGATTAATTCATTTTGTTAGACAGCAAGCCATTAGAAAACTGATTATTTTTTTTTTTCATACCGTAAGCACTGGACATCAGAGCTACACATTTGCCATCTGTAGATGCACAGCGTATTGTGGTTTTTGCTGTATTTTCTATTAAAGTTATGTAGGCTAACTGAAATTTTTAAGGGCATATCGGAGCATTGAAAAGTGGCATTTTTCATCTTAACTGCTACACTGTCAGCTTAGAAGATTTATTGACTAAAGCCTTTGGACACTGAAGAATCCTTTAAAAAACCAGCATGTATAGCTGTTGAACCTCTGTCATTATTGGACATTAGAGTCTATCCCATACGCATCATCACAGTCTTGGGAAGACGCCCAAGAAAAGTACTTTGGATATTTCTCCTGTGCAGTTATCATATTATGAAATGCTATAAAAGCAGCTATAGATTCTTATCAGTCATCACCATCCACCAATATTGAAAGCGTGTCTACTTTGACTTCAGGTATTTGTGGGTGCGTCTGCACTGCACTGATTGGCTTCCCCAGGGATCCAGTTTCCCTGGCTAGTGCCTAGTGGTGCTGGTAGGGTGTGGATGAAACCTCAGGAGCACCCATCCTCCAAAATGTGTGCAGACAGTTTGGATGACTCGCACCTCACAGGGACCCACTTGGAATGACCCAATTCTGCCAACACATCTCTGTAAAGGACATATGGCATGGCCCACACCATCCATCTTCCACTGCTGCCAGGATGCTTCCACACACAGCGTGGTTCTTTGGAGAGTTGCACTGCCCAAAGCTCAGGGAGAAGATCTATGCCTTCCTTTCAGTTTAGAGCGTGTACATATAAAGCAGTTTTAACAGAGCTATCCACAAAGCCATGTGGAAGGTCAAAGAGGTCTATTCTGAAGTAATAACAACTATACATGGAGGTAAGCCTCTTGCAGAGAAGATCCAGAAGAGCTTTGACAAAGATGCAGCAATCTGAAATGTGGAATAAGCACATCTCTGGGAGAAGAGAAAGGGAAGGGAAGGTTACCAGACTTCAGGAACGGAGGAATGTCTTGTAAGAAAAGTGGTCAAACATCTTGCATATCCGCACAGTTGCAGGCTTCCCTTAACCAGGTCCTTAGACAGCTTTAGAAATGTCACATGGCCAGTGGAAAGCCTCTTTATGGGGAGAGCGTGCCTCAGTCTACCTGTGGATCGGCAGCTGCCAAAACATCTTCAGCAGCTCTTCTCTAGAGCTGTAAGGTAGCCAGGAGGAATCCAAAGTGAACTACAAGGGTTCATCTGGACCATATCTTCTTTTTTTTCAGCCTGAATCAAGAGGGGAGGCCTGTACCAACAGTCTCTGTGAGGGAACTCACACCAGCCCCTTAAGGAGTGGGAGCAGCATGTCAATGAATCTGTTTCTGGATCACCTTATATTTTGAATGAGTTGAAACCAGGTGAGGGACCCTGAAAGAGGACTGCAGGATAGAGCTGAGAGACAATGACTATGCGAGGGTTGTTCCACGATCCAAACTTCACATAAGTTCTCTTGTCTTCCAGACTGGCATATGGTTTTAAAAAGATAAAAATGAAAAAGCTGAGGAATATTGGCGACCTGTTTAAGGAGTGACAGCCTTTTTCATCTTTTTTTCTTTCCAAAATATTGCATATTGAGAACAAGGGTTTGTGCTTTGTCATCTCTTTTCACTCTAGCGCAGGATAATCTGATTATCTCATGTTCTGAGTCCATGAGTTAATGGCTCATAGTTTTGATGCAAGGACTGAAAAGGAGAAGGAGGGAAGCCTAGTAACTTAATTCTTGTTTGGGAGAGTTAGACAGTCTTTCAGATTTTCAGTCTTTCAGAGGAATGCTTTATTTTTCAACTTCAGAAAAGGAAGTTGACAAACCACAGACATGGTTTGTATTTATGTTTCTTTTCGGAGTTATCTCCTCTTCCATGGAAATACCCTCTAGTATAGAAGTAAATTGGAAAAGATCTTGAGGGTTCTTTTTCTGTGGCTAAGTGCTCTCTTTTAGGATAGTGCCAGCTTGTATTGACCACAGTAAATGAAGGTGGCCTGTATAAGTGTTTCATACCTGTGCTTTGAATATTTTGTACTTGTCCAGTAAGAAGAATAAAAAATAATTTTATTTATGTAATCTGACTGTGCTCTGAGTAAAATCTCCCAGTGTCACTGCAAAAGCACTTGGCTTTTGATAAATGTTCTCTTTTGTATTTGGTTTTTTTTGTTTGTTCTCTCAGTGGATTGGTAAACCCATGCAGTGCTGCTGAATGTAGAACCTCTTTCAAGGTTAAGTAGACCCTTTGCAAGGCCAGTACAGTTTGCTTACACTTAACAAGATATTTTTTTTATGCTTGATAACAAAGTGTTTCTGTGGTTTATAACACGTTTTCTGGATTTATTGCCCTGTATGCAAGTGGGGTGGCCCCCCAATGGGACTTTGCAACTGCAAGAGCTTCCAGCAGGTACTTGGCCTGGCAGCCAGAGGGCTATAAAAGGCTGAAGACCAGGAGCTGCTGTCTTGTCACATGCTAAGCTGAAGCTGGAAAACACTGTGGGTTTGAGTACCCCAACTTTCCAGGTGTTTTTGGCCCGGCAGCTAAACTGCCAGGTCTGTGTATGTGTGCATGCCTCTGAGTGAGTGTTTCCCCTGAATTCTGCTTTCTACTTTGGTCACCTGCTCTCAATAAAAGTAAGCTGAATGCGGGTTGTATCTGACTAGTCACTACTTCAGGTAAAAGGAGGACAGGGACAACAGAGACAGGGAACATGGAGGAGAGCAAACAAAGAATGAGTGCTGGGGAGGGGCAATAGCACCTGGGTCCAGACTATGTGGTGGCACCATGGGTAGGGAAATATTTGGGCAGTGTATATAGGTAACACTGTACACAGGCCCTGTGGTGAATGAGTATGTGGGCAGGCTGCTTGTTGTGCCCCTGCTCTCCCATTCCTCCCCCTCCAGCACCTTTGTTGTGGTCCAGGGGTGTCAAAATGATGAGTGGGAGAAGCCTGGGGAAGAGGTGTGCATGCGGTGGGGACTTGTTAGGAAGTCCAACAAGCGAGTCTGAAGAGAGTATTTATCCTGACACGGTCTCACATGGGCTAAGACACTGCAGAGTGTCCTATGTCCTATTATTTTTATGTGTGTTTGGAAGGATATAAGGGGGAAGGGTTGCAAGCAAGTCTCTTCCCTGTTGTAGACATGTTAAAAAGTATCTCAGAAGAGAAGAAATGCTCTTCACATGGTATATTTATGACGTACAAGAAGGAAGGATCTTAATAGATCAGACAGGGAAATCTGGCAAGGGCTGGTGGTGGTGTCAAGAAGTGCTGGGGGGTTTCTCAGTATCTGATGATGTGCTGCTTACACACCCAGCAGGAAACGCACACTTGGCTAAAGTTTCCTTGGGTACTCTGGCCATCATGAGAGGCCTGAAAATAATGTGGCAGTAGGAATAGGTGCCTGATGTACCTACTTACATCCTGGTGTGTCCTGGGAGGAACATGTGAAGTTCTGAGGGGTGACAATGTTATGTGCATAACTTGCCTGCCTGATATTGTCGTGCATGAATCCTCCTGTTAGCTGGAGAGGGTCTGAGGATCAAAATGGAGTGAAAGTGTCTTCCTTTAGTGGCCCCAGTGCATAGACTAGGGGTCCTAGAGAGAAACCTGGCCAATTCAGTTTGCATATGGAATAGGAATCTGTTCCCAGCTGTTCTTTACCACTTAACAAAAATGTGTTTTGATGAAGGTATTCTGTTTTTGTAGTCTTGTGTTCCACATCTCCACAGGCTGCTTTTCGAATCTACTCCTTTATAAAAAAATAAAAAATGCAGACCTACATCTGCTTCATTATTTTGTGGTTCTAGCAAATGCATGTAACATGTTTAATATTTACTTAGATATTAGATTTCAACTGTTGGTAAGTGGGATTCAGTGAATACTTGTATCCTTTGGTGATCATAGTTTTAACAATAGTTGAAGGAAGAACATTTCCAGGATGTTGCAGCCGGGATACTGTATAAGACAGTCTAACCTATTGCCACTATAATAGGTCCCCTATATAAACGAAGTTGATGTATTAACATTGTCAGGATTCATATAACTTTTCATGCCAATAGAGTTATTGAAAATTGACTATAGATGGGGGAATAAGAGATGTTTATTTAGAAAGAGTAACTTTACATGCCATTTGACTCGATTTTTAGGTTGTAAAATCATTAGATATCTTTCTTCCCATTGCTTGCCTTTTAAATTGGAGAAGGAAAAAAATAAAATAAACCCCTTGAGCACTGGCAAGCGTTGCAGCTTTCCTCTATGTTCTTATGTAGAGCACTTTGAGATTGTAGAAAGGATAGGAAAAGATTTCTGAACCATTGACCTGTTCCGTTGCATACAGTAAGACATCTCAAATTCGGAGAACTGCTGGCTATACGGTTTATTCATTCATCCTAGAAGAATCAATAGGTTATATATGTGTGTGTGGATATGTTGAATGTGGGTGTCTCAGTGGCTCTGCTTTGTAGCAACTGTCTAAAAGAAAATATAAGCCCTCCCATTACTAAGTGATGGAGAGAAAGATAAAAGCTGTCCAGTAGAGAGCGAGGTATTGGAGAGGAAGTTTTATGAAGTCTATTTTCTATGTCAGATCTATGCTTGATGGCCAAATACGGTGATCTCCCTGTGGTATCTCTCCTGCGTCATGTTACTTAGGTTTCTGTTCCTGCATATCCTGCACCTCCTGACTTGTTTTTGATTACGCTTTCTAAAATCCCCCCTCTATTGATCCTGAATAACTAGTAATTATATTTAATTAATGGTTCACTGGTATTGTTTAGAACATACTGCAAGTTTATATACTTATTTTTTTCAAATGGGGTGAACTTTCAATCAGTTATGTTGGCAAAGGAAATATAACATGAAACAGACTTCTGGGCTGCATTCTGAAGAGATGGAAGGATTTGTTTATCAGGCCTTTAAAAATATATAACTGCTCTTTTTATTATAGTACTATACAAGCAGTGTGAGCTATAGCATATGAAGAAAGACATGTAGAAGCTCTAAGGAAGATTTACTTGAGCATTATTAGTGAACCAGTGAGTGGTCTGGAGTTCTGGCAGTTTAAGGGTTTTTCCTATTACTATAAAACAACTTCATGAGGGTTTTCAGAAAAGGTGGACTAACAAGTCACAGTCTTGCAATCGTGCTTTTTTACAGCTTGTGTTGTACAAGGAGAAGTTGATGGACCTCTGATAATTTGTACCTCAAACTCATAATAATGTGCTAATATTTTATTTACAATTTTTTAATCTTAGCAAGTTTCTCCCATGGAAGAGAAAGTTAGGACTACTTCTTTGGGAATTTACTGGCAAATACCTTTATCTATCATTTTAATAGTACTTAAGCTGATGAATGATACGTTTATTATCTTTATATCACCAGTTTTGAAGTCTGTTTCAAATTATTGATTTTTCACAAGGGAAATAGAATGTAGACATAAGTAGAGTTGTTTTCCATATCAAGGGTTGCAGGACATAGCAATGCCGTGTGTTGGAGCAGGTTTGTGCTTCCAGATCAACCTGAGTCAGCAAGTCTGCCAGAAGCATAAGTGCTAAAGTGAATACGCCTACTCAGGTCAAGAAGCACTACAGCCATGTTAAGTAAGTAAATTGGCAGCCAGGAAATATTCGTTGTGCCCCACCACACTGATAATGTAACTCTGCAACTTCTGAATCTGTGTGGGCTTATACATTTGTGCAATTGTGCTCCTTCATGCTTCTGGTCTGTAAGACACTGGCTTTTAGTTTATTTTTTGTTTTCCACTGTTTCCTTGTTTCTCCATGAGAGTACTTCTGTCAGTTCTTTAGGTGTCTAGCAAAGGTGTCTTTATGTTAGCTGGATGAGGTGGACAGGAAACTTTTCTACATGTCCCCATACATGCTCTTTTCTTTCTCTTGCACATTTGAAGTTGATGTTACTTACGTTAGTTCCTTCTACGTCTTGCGGTTTCTCTTTACCCTCAGTATCTCTTTCTACTTGCATCTAATTTTGTGCCTTAGATTTCTGGCTTGTACATCAGCCTCACACTATTGATTTATGCTTTACCAATTTCAGTTTAGCTTCTGTTTTCTGATATGCTTCTTTCTCATCCTTAAAGTTAACAGAAAACTCAAGATGCAGCTAAGGTGGCATTTATTGATGTACCCCTAATTAATGTCTCCTTTATCCCTCAGACTCTTGAGATCAGTCTTTTGATTCCATGCTAAGTTAAAAGCTCTTTCTGCTTCAGGGCAAGCTGAATCCCTTACCCATGCTATGGGGTGTAAACCTTGCACTGTGATCTGGCTTGCTTATAGATGTGAGTAGTTTCTCTGCATCTGCCTCTCCAGCATCCCCAGCACCAGCTAGCAGCAGCTGTAGCACCCCTGCCCTGGGGGCAGCTGGTGGCAACAGGGTCCCAGCCGTCCCCAGCAGCCTGCTGGGCACACACAGATAGCTCCTCACTGCAGTGGGGAGGCATGGGTCCTCCCATTAGGTCCTGGGCATGAAGTCCATAGGAGGTGTGAGATGTGCCCGCATCTACTGCCCCTGGCAAAGTGCATCTCCTTGCCTACCTGGAGCTGAGCTGAGCACATTTGACTGGGATCATGAATGGAACTGGTATTCATTCAGAAACGTAAAATCCATGATAAGGTAGCTATTGTTACTTTTTCTTTTTTTTTAAATGGTGGGGAGGATATTCAGAGAACAATGTTTGGTTTTTTTTTTATTTTTGTGAGATAACGTTGCTGTCCAGAATGCCAATTTAATGGTGTGGGTTTTTTTTTCTTTTGTGCTCATCTTGCTTTATCTTCATGTACTATAATATCTTCCTGTACCCAAGATGGTGTAAGCGCTTAGCAGGCTTATAACTTGCTGTGCTAAAAGTGAGTGAACAAACAGAAATTGTAATTATTGGGCTACTCCATTTTTTATGCAGAACATCAAAACTAATCAGTTGGCTGATGCAAATTGTGGTCTAGTCTAAATGAGCTGTTGACTCTCTTTTTAGTAATTTGCCATTTCTTTTTTAATAGACTATATTTAACATTTGGATAAAAGAAGCCAAAAGAGAAAAGTTTTAAATAATGAACAGACTTTTTCCTTATCTAGAATCCACAGTGGATTCTAGTAGTAGTCACTATTATTTTTTACTGTTTTTAAAGGAATTTAGGAGAATTGTTAGAAAATTTTGACATTTATCCAAAGAAGTGGGTTGGATACATTTGTCTTATTCTACCTAACAGGTGGGGAAAAAAAAAAAGGTCAAAATCACTGTTTGACTAATGCAGTAATGGAAGTCCCAGGCCCTGAGCTGAGTTTGGTTTTTTGTTTGTTTTCTACATATTCATTGCTGTGATATCAAAACAAAATGTTAATTAGTACACATATTTTAGTCAAGGGGAAAAATTACTTTTTAATTGTATTAAAATGTTACAACAGTGTGCTTTAAATTTTAGAATCTGACGGATTAACAGCATTAGATTAATACCTGGTTACAGTAATTGGATATTGGTACCAGTGTTGTTAGCAGAGAGATCCTATTAACTTGTTTATGGAGCTGCCTTACGTGGCTAATCCAATTTGGGGCTTAGCAATAATTATAGCAACGCAGAGATGAATGGATATTGGGTGCAGCACCTTTCTGCAGGGAAAATAGTTCTGGTGGGATAGGGTTAGTTAAGTCAAGCGGATAACTGAAAAATATCAGAGTTTGAGAAGAGCATACCCAGAAAAATTTAATCTGTGCCGTCATCGCGTCTGGTGATCAGGATTATCCGTACTTCTCTTCTGAAAAGGAGCAGGATCCACAGGGGTGTCCTTGTTCCTGCCAGAAGGTTAAAGAGGAGATGATTATAATTTGCATCTATAAGAATGTAATGCAAAGGTTTGTTTGCACAGTTCTATTCTGTGTTTGCATGTAGTGTACTCTAGGTTTTTACTGATCTTTATGGGCAGAAGTGTGTGCTGGTTCACAAAAGGTCTTGCCATGTGAATATAATAGTTTAGTTGAATTTGAGACAGAAGGAAGGAAATGAGCCCATTAGCCTGCCATGCATGATACTTGCATACAAAACTTGGTTGACCTTGTGCTAAAGTTGCTAAATCAGGGAAAAACTAGGTAACTCGCTTTGCAGTCCACCTAAATGTAAATGATTTGTGTTATTGAATGCGGGGTTAGCTTCTTTCCACTCGCATCTCCTCTTCTATAAGACTCTATAGTCTGCATGTTAATGAATAGGCCTGTAAGGGTATTATTTTGATTTTACCACAGTCAAACCAAAATAAATATGAGACTCTGGTTCAAATACTATAAAGCGAAAGAATGGCTTGAACTCTGTTGTTGCACATGCGGGTTGAGTACTTTTGGTTTTTTGGATGAAAGTAGGGTTGTGTTTCTTGCTTAGTGAATTTTTTTGCTCGTGTTTGTTTTGTTTTTTTTTTTTCAGAGCCTCTTTCTAGGTGAAAATTTCCAGCAGACTGATTATGTATTAAAAAGATTTGCTCATCATATTGAGGCAAAATGTCAAAAAACATTACTGCAATTTTTTTTTTGCCTGCAAAGTATAGGATGAAGAGAAAGGTGGCAGTAGTTAAAACTGCTTTTCTATGTTCTGTGTGGCTTTCCATGATGAAATGGATCTTAACCAAAACCCACATTTAAAGACTTTTGTAGCAGAATTTACCAGCTTGTGCAATGGTATAGCTCTTCACATGCAGTGTACTTACAATGCATACATGAAGTTGATAGTCAAGTAAATTTATGATGTTACAGCCTACCTATTTTCTCCCTAATTTGTTTTGTAGCCTCTCCAAATTTGGCACCTTGCTCGTGTCCTCCACCCAGATCTGTTTCCGTCTAAACTGAGTGCTCCATTTTTCTCCTATACTTTTCCTGCAGCATCCTCTTATACTTACACTTAGTATTTCAGAGCTGACAGAATTGGGTATTCATGGAAAACATATGCAAGATTCACCAGGCAAGGATTTTAAATTTCACAAGGTGAAATTATAACGCTTTTGAAGTCAGTGACAAAACTCCCTTCAACTACAGCAGGACCTAGATTTTATCCTCATTTTTTAGGCCCAAATAAGCACTTCAGACGTGAGATTACCCACTTCAGAGTTCACAGTGGAAAAACCCTGAAATAACAGAGAAATAATGGCTGTTCCAGAAGAAGAGTCAGCAATTAGGTAACGACAAATTAAAAACTGTGTTGTGTGTTCTTACCTGCTTGCCAAGGTCATATTATGCGCTCAGCTTCTAGGCTGGTACTGATGTATTGCAGACCCATGCAATGATACGTAACCTACTTTACATCGCAAAATGCAAAGAAAGGGAAAAATGATGTTGTTGTGTCCTCTCTATATAGTGCTAACGTGGAGTGACCAGGTTGTTGGAATTAAAATCAGTTTCTGTCATTTTATAATCAGACAAGCAAGTTTAATGATTTTATGTAAATGTTGAGTGAAGCAGAAATGCAGGTTTTAGTCCAAGTGACTTGGAGGATGTGCTTGCTTTCTCCCTTTTTTTCCCCCTCCCTCCAAGTCTGTTAAGCAAATGGAACAGACTATCAAGTAAGCACACACATTTCAACCGCCCATGCCAAGCTCTCAAAGCGTGAAAGCACAGACACAGTTTAATTAAATTTATCCAAGAAATCCCCAGACTAAAAAAATAAACGGATAAATACACAACACTAATGAGTCTGGTTTTCTCTCTGTTAATATTGATAGAAGTGTGTGTTTATGGACATAGGAAGACAGCGCCCCACAACTGTATATAATGATCATTTGGTATTCAGGACTCACAAAGATGTTTCATCTGATTTATCTCTTCAAGTGTTCTTTTTGGAGGGCTGAAATATTTGTCAGAAGTCTTCAAAGTCTGAATTACTCTGATTTACAATACTTATAAAACTTTTGTTTATTAAATTGAACCTCTCAATATTACTTAGTTCATGCTGTCCTGTTTTCCTTTTTAGACTTTGCTGTTGAACAGGAGAAATAATGTGGTTTGAAATAAGATTGCAATGTATGATGTAGTGGCAATAGTCACCTCATTTCAACAGCGCTGGTGAGGTCCTTTCCATCCAGGACAAAGGAGGCAAATAGCAATGTTTCCCTGCAGATTCCCTCTTGGATAACTAAGAGGGAATCTGGGAACTATAACTGTTTGATGCCAGGCTTTCTGTGAAGTGCTAACCTCAATTCAGAGTGGATGTCCTGCTCAGGTAGGAGCTAAGCGCCTGAGATCTGTTTCTGTGAGTTAGGTGATATGCCTTCTCATGAGCTGTCATGCTGACCTACACAAGCACCATCAGCAGCAATGATTCAAATGTCAACAAGATTAGGCGGCAAAGGAGCTTCATCCTGACCTTTTTGTTTGCTACTGCAGATTTACATACAGAACATACCTGTATTGGATCACAGTACCTTGACTATCAGTCGCCTTTGCAATGCAGTTGGCATGCACAGAGTATATGGGGAAAGACCGCTTCTGAGCTGCAACGTATGGGGGAAACCCGTCTTGCTTGAAGACATATTGCCTGGAGTAGACATACCTTCTGTAATCTGTGTCACACGGGTGGCGTTGCTCAAAACTGATGGAGTCAGCACAAAAATTGTGTCACAGGAACATTAAAAAATAAAAAGCTAGAAAACTTTTTAAAGAAATAAAAGTAAATTTCAAGAACATCATTTTAGAGCTGCTATGTAAGAAGTAACGCCAGCTAGACCACTCATGTTACCTTTCTTGAGCTTGGGATGTAGTGCTTAGGTAAGAGGGAGTATAAAAGGTCATCTGCCACAAATCCACTTGAAAATCTATCACTACATGCTCACCAGATCTTAAAAAGCCCTTTTTTATAGGACTCTTTCCTTCTGCGTTCAGACCTGCCAGGATCAAACACAGTGGTTGGGTTTGGAGAGCCCAGGGAGCCCGGCTGGGCTGGGGAGAGCGATGCGGTGATGGGGAGAAGAGCCAGTGTTGTGTTGGTGTCTTGTTGCTGTGCCACTGTGTTTACAACAGTCCTTCATCAGGGAAGGCTGCAGCCCTTGTTCTTCTCTGTTAAGGCATGCTGTGACTCACAAGTCTTTCACTGGTATGGATCCTACTTGCCTATATCCCAGAGATTTCTCTTTCCTTCCCATTACATCCCAATTGCAAATTTTCTGAAAGTTTTGAAATCAATCATTCTTCATTTTAAATAGCATGAAAAGTGCATACAGATAAACAAAACAGTCATTTAAATACTTTCCTTTCACTTTTCTTGGTACTCTGAGGTGTGTTGATGAAGACATATCCGAGACAGTGGCTGGTCCTATCATTAATGATTACAGTAATCCCATTTTCACAGAAAAACTTGACAAAACTGAGTTGTCGTGCCCCCTGTTGTGCCAGAGAAGATGCTTGTCCTGTGTGTAGGTGAAACCAGGGACAGGGAAGAAATGAATGCTCTTTTTTTTTTTTTTTTTCACTAAAAAAATAATAATCAGGGAGTCAGTGATGCTAGTACATGGATTCCCAAGTTCCCTTGCATTTGAGTTGAATTCCAGTTGACAATGAGTACTGCCTTGTAGCTGCATTTCCATGCTGGTCCTGCTGAGAGGAAAATGAGGTTGTTGACCATAAACTTGTCAATTGATGCTGCTCAATGCTTGTGAATAAACTGAATGTTTTTCCAAAGGAAGGCGTACAGGCTTCCAAAACACAAAATATGATCTCATTGTCCTTTAGCTTGAAAAGGTGGAAGAACAAATCTTTAAGGTTTAGAAAAACCTTTTAAAATAAAGAAAAACAAAACCCAAAACCAGAAACTCTCAAAACAAATCAAGATCTCTTTCATAAGAGGAAGAGCTACTATAATGTACCTTGTATCTGTAAAGATAAAGCTCTACTGTTTTAATGGAACAATTATTTCAAAATAGAACTTGATGCAAAAATCCTGGGTGTTTTGAGAATTTCATTCTCCCTGAATATAGGGAGACAAATAGCTTTCCATTTGCCTAATCCAGAGGCTGGCACAAACTTTCCACCCCTCCCTTCTTTAGTCTGTGTGTTATGATGGGGCCTCTATTACGTCAATGGACTTCACTACGTTAGGGATCAGTCTCAAGTTATGTTAAAGGAGTTGCGTGGACTATGGCTATAGTTTCTCTTAGTGTTGGTGATAATCACATGGTAAAGTTTGCTCTTATATTTTATCTATTACATTAGATTACATTTTAAACCTAATGGAGGTAATGTGCTGAAGCCACCATTATGACACATTGTAAGCGCGTTCAGTAATTATGATCTGCAGAAGCAATTCTGCAGAAGGGCCGTTCAGTTTTCAATTTGAAAAGTTTAGCAAAGGTTTTTCTAACAAACAGTCAGAGAGATTGAGGAAAATGTATGGTATTGGAGTGTCTAATTTGGGTTTATATCTTGGTTTCAGTGTCTGGGAGAGGGAATGGGCACATTCTCTTGTTGGTGTTTGAGTCAAATCACATTCAACCTTTTGGGATTCAGGTGTTTCTCAAAAGTTTTTTGTCTACAGATGTGGTTAATAGGCTCTTTCTGTGCAGTGAAAGTTACAGCAAAATTTGTGATATTTCAGAAGGCTTCCTAAAGATCCTACTCAACTACAAATGGCTTTCTGTGTACTAGGAAGAAACATGAAAAGATGAAAATTGTTATTTAAAAGGAGACAATAAAGGAAGCAGATATACCATTCTCATCTGTATTATGCCGTTGGGTTTTTTGTTCTTGTTTGGGTGTAGTTCTTTTTTTTTTTTATAATTCCTGTCCTTTTGTTTAGGTATCTGTGGGTTTTTGGGAAAGAGATAGCCTTTTTATTTTGCCAACACACACTGGTGTAACATTGCTGTGGTCTTGCTCCAGAACTATGGATTCTGGGATAATAGTGGCAACAAATAATAATGATGTTGAGAGTTGATCCAGATGTTTATCCTGAGGTTAAAATCATGTCAGCTGTGCAACCGGACATGGTTTGTTTTGTCTTCTTCCTCCTAAAACAACGGCATGTTTATGGCAAGTCAGGATGGTGAGCAAAGGATGTGCTTAGCTTCTCTCTCAGCCCGTTCAGCTGCCCTTTTGCTCATCCCTATAGCTTCATCTTACAAACTTGGATCACACAAAAGAACTTTGGAAAGCCTTTATTTCGTAAAGCATTTCATGAATCTGAAATGAAAGTCTTTTCCAGTAAGTCATCACATCTGAATTCTTGAGATGTAGCAGGTTAATTATTTTTTTTCTTAACTTTGTTTGAGGTATTGGTAGCATGTATTAGGAAGCCTGTTGCAGAGTTCTGTAGCTGACTTTATATAGAAAGTTTTGCTATTTAGAGGAAGAAAAAAAAAATCCCCCCAAACCGTCATTGTCCCTTTACAAAACGTAACTGAATTGAAATGTTTGTCCCGAGAGCACATGGTTGGCGGCTGCGTGAGGCTTAATTACTTTTCCTGCAATTGACTGGCTGTTTCCATTTTGCAAAGAAAATGCCATTCTTATTTGCATGAACCATCAGGAGAGCAGAATGCAGTAGTAATGTTGGTTTCCTTTTCAACTCCTCCCACTGCCCCTGGGAAGTGGGTGCTACACAGAAAACCATCTTTTTCCCACTTGCGTGAAGATCCCACTCCTTAAAAGTGCTGATGCCCTCCTGAATGGTGGTGAGTGGTAGCAATGTCCACGTGACATTAGTGAAGATTGCTGGCATGATGCAGTTCTTGAGAGGCACTTGATGTCATCTCCTGCAGGGTAGGTCTAGGATGCATGAAGTATGAAATCCTTTCTCACTAATTATAGTGATGGCATTTTTTTCTCTCGTGTTTGTTTTGTAGGCTGTAGGTTATGAGAGTGAAAACAAGTGAGATGTTTAAAGGTGCGCGTAGCTGTCAGAACAGTATCTTCCCTACCAAAATATCCTTGGTTTACTCTGATATGTAAATGACAGATTTAATTATAATTTACCCTTAAAATGGGGGGGGGTGGGGAGCGAGAGGGGAAAAAAAAAAAAGATAGGTCCTACCACCTGCTAAAAAAAGCAGTTTCAAAACTGAAGTGAATAAAAATGGTACTCTATTAAATTATCTATGCAGCTTTTTCTTCTTTTGACCGTTGTGTCTTGTCATTAAATACTTAGAATGACCTGAAATGTATTTAAGCAGACAAGAAACAACCACCTCTGCCATGTTTAGAGAAATTCAGGTACTGTAATTTGGTACACAGGAACTACATTATGTGTCTTGAAGTAGAGACCTTCTAAAAACCGCAAATCCACGTGTATCATGCTTTGTTTTTCTGCGTTACACTTTGTCGTGCATTGGTAAAATTGGTCCTGAATCGGGAAACACTTAAATGCATGTTTTTCTTTTCATCTAGGAAAAAGAAAAAAAAAGAAGAAAAAAGGATTGGTATATCATTCATTCTCTACAATACTGGCTATAGAATCCCCAGAATTATTCCTGTATAGAGATAACTTAAGCTTGCAAAAACATAGCTTCCCTTCTAGGTTTAAAGAAAAGCACAAACCCCACACCTCTATGAAGTTACGGATATTATATGGTTATCAGTGTAATTGAAGAAGGTGCTTTCCAAGCATGTTTTTTAGAGCTGGGCTGTTTCAGTCCATTCCTTTTTACTGCATTATCAAAATTTTTGAATATGAATCACATTAAAACATGAAGCCTAATTTGACAATGTTTCTTTAGTTAAATAACATATGAAAGTTCATTTTAATAGTGTTCAAAAAGAAAGGAAGAAATTAAACATAGACATGTGTTAGTATGATCTCCAGCATGAATAACACTGAGTTATTCATGCAAATTGAATGTATCTTTATCTAGGAATGACAGTGAGTTAAGCTAGCTTAACAATTCAAGCAGGCTTGGAGCCAAGTGGATCGAGACCAAAACTGATGAAAAGTTCACTGAGCTGTTAAAACTTCTTCATCTCTTATAACCTGTAGTATTGCTATTTTAAGCATTTTCTCCAGTTAATGATACTGAGTTTCCATTTGGTTTTTAAGAGAATACAGTTCAGTTACTGACTCCAGGACTTACCTGAGGGAGGAAACTCGCTGTGTTTTGGGAAGCTTTACCACTGATATAGACTGGGCAATAAACGGTTTTTCATCTGCTTTTGACCTCAAAGGGCAATTTGGTTTTCAAGTGAGACATGTTAGATGGGCAATGGCTGAATTCATCTGTTGTTTAGACTCACTAGTGGAAATAAGAAATATTCCTTCAAGTCTTGTGAAACAGGTAGGTTCTGCGGGGCTGCGGTCTCTGTAAACCCATGATACTTCCTTTTGACTTGTTGAATTTTCTTGCTGTTTGGGGTTCTTTTTTTTAGCTTCAAGATAAATGTCTTTCAGGCCAGAAGTATCTGTCTCTGTGGAGAAGAGCAGTTTCTCAAAAGAACTATGTCCAGTTGTCATGTGTTGGGATTTCAGCTGTTGTCACCATTGCTTGAAGTGCTGTGTCCAGCAGCTGGTTGGTGATCATCAATTTGGGGTTTAAGGTCCAATGCATCCATCTTTCAGAAGAATCCAGGGGCGGTTTTTTCACCTTTCGTTGAGAAACATTGCCCTAGATTCTCTTTCAGGATCAACGTGTCCCCCATAGGAAGAAGGCAAAGGACATCAGAGCAGTGAATAGACAAGTGGGTTTCAGGTTGTGTTTCATACTTTGCTTGCATGGGCTGCAGTGGGAGCCTTTGCAGCTGTGGGTGCAGATCATAGTACCCTCAGAACCATCCTGGCTCGGGCACAGGTAGGCTGTTCTCCCCTGGAGGCTGCAGGGTTGCTGCAGCAGCAATGGGCCTTGGCTGGCAGCTGACCTACATCCCTCAAACAGCTGTATGCCTCTCCCCCTTGCAAAACTCCTACTGGGACCACAGAGTTTGCATAGCAATAGGGTTGTTTCATCAGCTCTGTATCCCATGCAGGAACGCCTTCCCCAAGGCTAAATTCTGTCTGCCTTCTCTTTCTGGGCAGGAACAGATACAGGGATAGTGGTGGATGCAGGACAATACATCATATTAGACAGTGCAGTACTCCAAAACAGTGGAAAACAAGCTCCAGTACAAGAAATGTAAACCGTGCTTTTCTGTTTCGCCTGCCCAGGCTCATATAGTGAGCAAAGATCATTGTGGCCTGAGTAAATTTACAGCACAATTGTTGTTTGTCGATGAATAGATATGTTATTTTAAATGCATGGAAATAATTCCCAATATATATCGTCTCTCTGATTTTGGCATTTTTAAAATCCTCCATGGATCTTCAAGTGTCTCTTTTCTGAGCCCAATCCACATCCACTCATGACAATCTGAATATTACCTCTGACACACTGAAACCTACTGGTTTCTCTATTTCTAAGAAAATAATGTGTGTGTGTGTGATGTTATTCGAGAGCAAAACGCACCATTCACTCTTACTCCCTGTCACCTTGGTGTTTGATTAATACGGATGAAACGTGATCTTTCAGCCCTGGTATGGCCTTCTTAAAGACATTCGCAATTCATGTGCTCCTTCAGAAGAGGGCTTTTTTATTATTATTATTGCACATAAACTCAGGGTGGAATCTAGCTGACATTTTTGAAGCATATTCACCAAAGTTATAAAGAGACACACAGAATACAATCCTCAGCTTAGGTATTAAGGAAACAGCCAGTAAAATGTTTTTGGGAAGCAACCCTGCAACCCTGTGACTGGGCTGACTTCCATAGCGACAAAATCCTTCAAATTGTTTTTACTGGTTTTGTAAGTAAACGACTTGACTTTTCTGGCTTATGTGCCTGTTGCGTATCTCAGCTATATTTCTGCCTTTTTTGATTCACTCTTGGAAATCTATGCCTCCTGCAATTCCTTCCAAGATAAAATTGATGTGATAAGGGGGTGACCCCTTTGGCTTATCTTCAGCTCTTTTTGCTTATCCATAGATTTTCTATTTTCAAAAGAAATGAAAAGTATCCAAGTAGAGCGTGTGTGTGGGCGATTTCCAGATTAGTTTTAGCCCACACCATAACATCTACAACCCTGGAGCTGAAGGCCCATATGTCACCAATTTCCCTTTTTCCACAGCTGGCTATATGCAACAGGAAGGTTTGGAAGTAGGCTTTTATCGTAGCTGACTTGGTTCCCTGATGCAGAAAGCATGCCAGAAAAACATATCAAAAGGTTATCAAAGCCCATGACAGGGCTAGTTCATTTGGACACCAGTGTCTAGCCCTAAGAAGGAAACTGGGGTAAACACAGGTGGCCTTTGAGCTATGATAGGAGCCTCTTTACGCGGTGACCTTCTTACTTCCTTGGTCAGCATAGCCCTTGAAGGCAGTGTCTGAAAGTTGGATCTTTGCAGACAGTCTGTGAACTAGAGTGAAGGTGGCTGAAATGTTTTAAAATGTATTGTTTATTTGCAAAATAGTTTTTAATTTATTTTAAAAATATTAAATCTTTAATTATTATTTTTTTTTTTTTTATTTTGGAAAAAGTCAAATTTGGAAAAAGTTCTAACAACTGAAATGTAGTATCATTTAACTACAGGTGAGGAGGGCTATTTCTTTTTTTCTTTTTTTTTGCCTTCCCTACGCTAATAGAGGAAAAAAAGAAACCCAGATTAACCTAAAGTCACACACACAAAGTTGTTTAAGTATTTTTCACTTATGCAGTCAAAACAAAGAAAAAATATTTTTATTCAGCTCTAGCTAATCCCATGTTTCACAATGAGTCTTTAGGTACCTTTGCAAAACCTTTGACTTTTGTGCTTCAATGTTCCCACCGAGAAGAAACAGAACAGTTTGTTGTTTAGCAGATGGGGTGGTTTGGAGTCAGTTATGCTGGAAGAATATTTTGAAAAGAAAGGAACTGTGCAGCTGGGAGACTCCCGAAAGGAAGACCTTGAGAACATGCTGATGTATATGCTCCCTTCTGCTAAAGCTGTGCATTCCCCTTTATGTCAGAGAGAAATTTCTATTATCATTGAGAACAAACAAAAGTTCAATTTAATTTTTTAAAAAGAGATAAACATTTTTAAATTGCTCTGCAAAGCTGCAGTTGTGTGAAGCAGGGGGGAAGAGGAGTTGAGAAGGTTGTAGCATTTGTTCTCTCTCCTCCCTAGACTCCTTTGTAACCCGTGGTAAATTGCTTAGTCTCAACACCTTAAGCTTCTCTTTGTTAAAATGGGGATAACATTCTCACACTTCACGGGAGGTAAGAAACAGAATTAATTCATATCTGCGGAGTATTTTGAAATTCCTATAAATTAGGTGTTATAAAAATGCAAAGTATTCTTTCTTGATAGCAGTTTAAATTTAGCATTAAGATTTAGATCTCTAACTCTTTCCTTTACAAACAGGAGCCTTCCCTGACGAGATCTTATTCATCTTTACTGAGGTGTTTGCGCTGGAGCACCTCCAGTCCTGCAAAACATTTCCTCATGAGATTGATATTGGCAAAACAGTTACATGACTTGGGTGAGATGGCATATGGCTGGGAACTTAGATGCTGCTTCATCTACAGTAGAGACAACCTAAATGCATTGTGACTTCCTATAATTTTTCATGCATTTTCCGCTCTCTATTTTGCATTTCAAAGGTCGGCATATCAGTTTGGCAGAATCTCCAACTGTTGTACAAACAAACAAGTTAAGGCTTCTAATGTTTAGTTTTACTTTTGTTCTGCCAGCTTAAAGAAAGGATAGGTAGGGAAATAGATGACCTGATAAAATTTCATTGAGTAAGTTTATGATTTTATACTAATAAAGTGATCTGGGGACATACAAGGGTTATTCTGGCAAAATCAAGGTTTTCTCAGTCATCTGTGATTAGTTCCTTAGGACTGATGCGGCACAGTAGTGTTTTTATTTCATTTCATCATTATTTAAGAGGGATGAATAGCATGCCTTCCAGTTAAGAGAGGAATAGCTGTGAAAATGCATGACTGTAGTCCATTAGATAAAGCCTTGTCCCCAGGAAGAGTCCAGCAGGTCTCTTTTTGCTTTTGCCCTTCACAGAGATGGGATGAATGATGTGGACTTTGGATTCTTCCTTTTCTTCATGTGCCAAGTTGCTTCTTTCTTTCTGTCCCTTTGAATTTTGCGGTGTTTCTCAGGCACTTGTTCCGTTTCAAGAGAAAATACACTGAGCAACCCAGTTTACATTTTTGTATCGACCAACAGTGAATAAACAGAAGGTATGAACTGCTTCTGGTAAGGAAAAGGTCTGCCTACAATCCTACACCTGCAACCAATAAGTTGTTATTGCAAAGTTGCGTATTTCTTTTTCTCCTACTGTGTTTCTGCATCCCTACTTTGCACTTAATGTTGTTGTGAGCTTGTGTCAGGTGTGTGCTGAGCTACTCACAATATGTAAGTGCAGTGGCACATAGTTTCTGAATCCTAACTGTGCTTATGGAGTAGAAGCACCGTGGTGTTTAGGTTGACCAATATTGCAGTGCCTGCAGTCGTGTGCAATAACAAAATGTCTCGTAACGCAGTATGATTTTCATAATAGTTTTAGGCACTTTTAGATGCTTTTGCATATGAGCATCTGGGCAGGAGGTTTCTTAACCTAGTGTGTAAGACGTACCAAGACATCTAAAATCTGAATGGATCTTCAGTACGTAGGTCTTTAGTCATTCTGCATGAGGAATTAGTATGTGTGCGTGTTCATACAAATCATGGGTGCAAACTGAGAAAGCAGTATCACATACACTTTTGCGTGTAACCACTAGGTTTCTGGCTCCTCGAGTCAGCTGCTGAGTCTCAAAGGTAGTTAGCATGAAGAGCTTGACACTCATAGGGTCTATCACCAATGTACCACCCTCACATAGGGTGGCAGATGTGAAAACGTTGAAGCAGCAAGGTGGGGTTTGCTTTTAGGGTTGTGGATTGATGGAGACTCATTTACAGCTCATCAAGAGTTTTGTGTGATCTGTACTAGGCTTTGATTACGAGCTAAGCATTGAATATGATACAGACAAAAAGGCCATTATCCAAACTCAGCCAGGTGTGCTTCATGCAAATTTTCACTAAAGTCTATTGAATTTTAAACCATATGGTAATTCACATTAATCTTAAAACACATAATTGCAAAAATGCTGGAAGTGAAAGTTTTTTTTAAAAAAATGTAATTGGAAAATATCACAGTAAAACAGGTATTAAAACTAAAGATGAGCTTCCTATAACTTACAGGCTATGATAAAGAGGAATTATTGTATACCATCTGAAATAACTGTTCCATTAAAAATGCTAAAGCCTCCTTCATGCCATGTGATAAAACATCTCAAGCTTCAAACTCGTTAGTAGTATATCTGCTTGAAGCAAAAACAGTTTTATCTACTGAAGAAGTATGGCAGATATTGTGGAGTGGGGGTAATTTTTTTTTGCTATCTTATGTTGGGCAGCTTGCGAATCTGGGAGGTCTGTTTTCCGAGTAATAAAATCCTTTCCTAGCCAGTACTTTTGATGGTCTTTTAAGACCTGACAGCCTTTGAATCTCACAAGTTCACTATGACTGGAGCAAGCATGAATGTTTCACAGCATATGTAAGCATTTGGTGCATCCTCAATCTACTTGGGAAAAAATGTTACGCGGCATCACTTTTTGAGCGGCACACCTTAACTTGAGCTGCGCGTTTGAAGAGTCAGCGATGGCAAGCTTTCTTTTTTCTGAATCACAGTCTATCAAAGGAAATAGAAGTAGAAGAGTTTCGCTGTGGGAAGGAGATTTCCTGCTGATATCAGCTAACAATGCGCTTTCTGATTTCTGTAGCTTCAATGAGAACCAGCTACAATAATGCTGGCAACTGAGGGAGTGGTAAATGTACTTGCTCTTGAGCATTAGCTGGAATCTGAAGAAAGTTTCAGTAAGATCTTAAAAATGGTGTACCTCACACTTCTTAACTATTTGCCCTTTTTTTTTTTTTGAATGACATTCAAAAAATCCTATTTTCATTAAATGTCTTTAGGACACCTAGTGTTAATTCTAGCCTTAAATCACTTGCCAGTAGGAAACGTTCATCTCTGAAATTATCAGCAAATGCTGTACAGCAAAAGTACAGGAGCTGTACTTTTGAGAGCTTTCCCTTTTATTTTATAAAAGCACGTATGCAGTTGTGGGCGTATGTGATCAGTGAGAGTTTTGGCTTGATTCTATGCAAATTTAGTTACCGATCCTTTCTGGTGTGATAGATTAATTTTAGTAGAGCTCAAGTTGTTTGTATAGTCTTCATTCCCAGTATAAAGTATTCTTGGCTACATGGGCAGGTGATATAGATTGTAATGGGATTAATAAGGACTTTCCATTGTAAAATAATTGTCAATTCTCTGTATGGGTGTATCAAAGCAGAAAAGAAACCCATCTGGCTTAAGCCAACGTGTGCACATATCAAACCCTGTGGTCTTCACCTGTCTAACTCTTTTTAGTGTTCATTTACATAATTATGTCAAAGGAAAAACTGACTTTCACTAGCAACCAATTTGAACATTAATTGTACATGAATACAATCTTTTAATTATTTCTTTTGTGACTGGAGAGATTAGCTAGCAAGGCATAAATGGACAGTGATTAGAAAATTTAGCAAAATGGGGGATTTGCCGGTGAAAGGAAAGTATGGAAATAGGTATGTCTTTTGCCAAGTTTCACTCTTCTTTGGTTCATGAGGTTAATGACTATATGCTAGAGATTTGCTTCAGGTTACCGAAATGGCAGGCAAAAGTCTCAAGTGAAAGAAGGGTCGGAAAGGGAAGCCTCTTCAAGCAAAACTGCTCTTTTATTTCAATCAATGCCAGAGGAGACATCTTTGCTCAGTGGCTAGAATATATTATCCTTTTCAAAAGGCCAGTTGAAAGAGATTCAATAGATAAGCTAATTTTAAATCAAAAGCTGTGTGATAATACATTAGTCTCCCCTCGTCTGACACTATCCACCCAGGAAAAAGAAAAATACACAGGCTTGGGCTGACCCAACATAAGGAATTTGACCTACCTACACAAGTTGCAAGGAGGGAGAATGCCAGTATGTGCCCGAGGGCAAGATCTTCTGGGAAAGCTGTAAAGAAACCAAAGTCTCGAGCCACTCTGAGGTCCCACAAAGCAGTAACAAAAGTATTTCAAACAAAGCTGCAGTTAAAAGAAGCACCATGAGGGTGCATGCTTTTATATTTCTAAAATCAGCCTTCCCTGGACAGCGCTTTCCTTACTGATTGGAATTAATTTCTTTGTGTCTACTTTCTTTGCTCTGGTCCTCAGTAAGGGAAATGGCGTGTACTGTGAGGTGTTCACAGCCATCCACGTGGTATGGTTGGGAATCACTCTTGAAGGTGAGTTGACTATTGTTTCTCTCTTTTCAGGTGGTTCTTACTGAAACATGAATTTCCAAGGTTTATGGACCACAACATACCCTGTTTGCCATCTCTGGACATAACCTGCACTGCACGTGTCTCAATTACAACTGGAGGTCTGTACCTGCCAGTTGAATAAATTACACTAAATAAAGGCAATCTGTCTCCCAAAACTGATCAAACCAATTGGCTTAAAAACAAAGAAGCCAAACAAAAATCATGCAGGTCTGATAAAGTTGCAGTGATGTGTCTCACTAGCTTCAGTTGAATCAACAGCCCACAGAAGTGTCTTAGCTTCTTGAGAGTTCCTTACTGTGGCTACTGGCTGAAAGGATCTGAAAGCTTTATTATTTTAAAACATAATTCCCTTCTTGTTTCCTGCAAAATAAATTAAATTTTTCTCCCGAATTTGGGCAGAGTACCCGTATGATGAAAGATCTTGTATATTTTTGATCTCGCCTTTCTAGCATCCAGACTAAGAGGTGGGAAGGGCAGCTGTGAAGATGAGGTTGGTGCGGTGCTGTTGCTATGAAAGGAGGATCAGGGACATGGTTTAGGAAGTTGGAGGCAGATAAGTTATGGAATTCTACTTCTGACTGGCTTTGTGAAGCTACAGTTTGTATGTGGTGTTGGGCACATTGTTTCT
Organism: Dromas ardeola; assembly: GCA_013398915.1. Lineage (NCBI taxonomy): Eukaryota > Metazoa > Chordata > Aves > Charadriiformes > Dromadidae > Dromas > Dromas ardeola. Next base: position 3,460 of record VYZM01017807.1, on the reverse strand, counting down.
CATTCCTTGTCAGTTATTGCTAACATGAGAACAGATACAGCAAGAACCCCTTCCCAGGAGGTAAATAGGAAATCTCTTTTTAAATATTTCTTTCTATATTCTTAAGAAAATGGCAGCTATCTCTTGTCTTCTACCTGTTTTTGATGAATATCTCTGCAGCTCAAGCTCAGCCACAATTGTAAAGCAGAATAGTAATACCAAATTTAATGCAGGCATTACAAAACACGGTGTGTTTGCGACCCAGTAGAATTACGCCTCAGATCTCCAATGCAGCTTTTCCCATAAGGCCCTGACTTGCTTTTGTATGAAACAACAAAGCTGTTACAGAAACAGATCACTTATGAAACAAGAGTTTCCAGCAAACAGCCTCTAAGAAAATTTGCAAGCACAAGCAATGCTTAACGCAATCAACTGAATTGTTTTAACTTCTGAAAACATATTATTTCTTATTAACGCCTTAAGCTCACTGGATGTTGTTTGTGCATTTTTTTCCATAGTATAAAAATAAGGAACACTTTCTTCCAAAAAGCAGTTATTAGACTTTTTGCTCCTTATCTTATTTTGAGCCATAATTAGTCATCATAATCAAATGTTTAACTGAGGCATACACCCAGCTCCTGAGTGTCGGCTGCCAAGAACTAGGATGAAATCCTGTCCAAGGTGATATACTTTTCTAAAGATATATAGCATGTAAAATGCAGTGGTAGTATATAGCATTAATCAGGATGTCACAGCTTCCAAAATGAGCTCCTGACAGGGCGCATATATCGGCGCTCTGGCTGATAATGGCCTTGCTAATTTACGACAGGCTACCACGTCTCTAATAATAAAAAATCTCCTCCTTGTGCTCTTTTGATAATTTCCCATTGATGCATGTCATTTTTTGAACAGGATAAAATAGCTCTGTCATAACATATAATATCTGTTCTGTAAATGCAGAATATGCTATTATATAGAAGGAAGACGTTATACTGTGCTGTGTAGGCAAGATAATATAAACAGCTTTGTATTGTGTTTGTTCTTGGGTAACGAAATTCATTTATACAGTCAACCCTTCCCCACCTCTGTTTTGAAAAAGGCTTTTTAGAGAAACATACGTAAGGTTTAGCTCATTTGAAAATGAGTTTCTGATTTCAAGAGTGCAGAAGGTTTAGTTTCAAAACAGTAAATTGATCTATTGGTAAAATCACCATTTTACAAATCACAAATAACAGATTATAGTAATGGCTTGTCGGCAGTGAATCTCTCTCGGAAAGAATTCTTTATTTGAATACTTAAGCTACTTTGTTCTCAGTTTAGACATCCATTTTATGAGCGGAGCCTTTTTTATCAGTAAAACAATTACAGGAAGCCCTTTGAATGGTCTGTTTCTGAAAGTATAATTCATTATGCCTAAGTAGAATGTATTTAATATCATTTATTCCTAGTAGGTTCTTTCGCTTGTAATTTGAGTGCTAGCTTTTTGGGCAGATTTTAAGAAGCAGAGTTTACTAGTTTTGCAAAGTCAATAACCAGGTATTGCACAATATATGGAAATTCACATTTATACACTCGTCATGTATACTTGAAGTGTGCAAGAGGAAAATTGCCATCCCAGTTGAACACGACAACATCATTAGAAAAGGCTAAGATATGAACTATTGAGGTATCTCATCTATTTTTAAGAGAAATCAAAGGATGATGTGCAAGAATTCTTGCCCTAAAACCTGAGTTGTTTGTGAAGGCTATTTCAGCACTGGGGGGAGTGCAGTTGCTCAGGTGGCCGGTGTTGCTCAGATGCCTTCCTGTGAAAATGCAGAAATTCAAGCATGCTCAAAGACTTTGCTTTCAGCCCTCTGGTTAAAGAAGTCCCTGAAGTACACCAGCCAGTTCATTATATATAAAGTTACAGTATGTGTGAAGATAATGCCACAGGGTAGTAATAAGAAGTTGTTACAGCCATAAGCTACTGGTGGAATCTCAAATTTCCTGATCTTGCTGACCCACTTCATTGTAGCATTACTCTTTTCAAAGGCTTGGCAAATGTCCTGCCCACTGGGATGTGGGTGCATGCCCGGAGAATCAAATACTTTTCTTCACATCTTCCTTTCCCCCTTCTTTGTGGTCAAAATATGATTAGCAGTTCTTTAACCTGTTGGGGAAGTCTCTGGGGACTACTTCCAGCCCCTCGCCAGAAAGACATCTCTTGTGTCCCTTCCTCACACAACTAATGAGTGCAGTGCTGAAGGGATGCATGTCCATGCTGAAGGTGGTGCCCTCTGCAACATATCCTCCTGGTGCTCTCTACTAGTTCTGGAAAGCCTCAAAAATCTCTTTTGAGTATTTTGATCTGTCACTAGTGTGGATTCCCTGGGGAAACTGGATGAAGGGAAAATAAGGTCTTTCCAGCAAAAGGATGGAGACAATAAGTGAAAAGATTCAAGGATTCATAAGTAGTTTGAATAAATCACTGTCTGAAATACAGGACCATTTTTCTGTCCGCCTACCTCTCTGTGATGTTTCCCATCAGTATGGTATTTGAAAGGCCTCAGAAATTTTAGAATGTCATCTAATAAACCAATCTAAAGAAGTCAGAGTTTCCTAAAGTTTTCCTTCTGTTCAGAGATCTTTAAAATAACACTGAATAGCTTTGGGAAATTTGCCCTTTGAAATACCAAATACTAATATTTCTTGTGTACTAGTTTGGACATCTGATCCGTATTTTGAATCATTACATTGAATCGTTGGCAGCTATCAAGTCTACCGATGACTTCATCTTTAACTCCAAAAATGAGATCCAAAAAAAGGTTGAAAGAATAAGAGAAATATTTTTTTGGTGATACAATAAATATCACCAGAGTTTAATCTTTTTTATTTTTTTTTTAAAGAAAATAGAGAGGTAAGTATAGGAGAAGTACAAAGCATAAACACCTTCTCAAGAAAGAAAATACAGGATATATTTTTCTAATCAGAAGAGGAAAACGCAACAATAAGTAAGGATGGAGATCTAAAGGCAGGTAAATTCAAAAGATTTAATGATGATGAGTGACATCATCATTAGATGATGCAGTGACATAAGCCAGTAGACAAAATAGGGAAATCTCCAGTGTTTTGATGTCTTAACACAGGACTAGATGTCATTTCCGAATGTGTAGCAGTAGTAGTCAGTTATTCATTGCAAGTCTGTCTGTCTGCCGCTCTCGGTGCTTAGAGTGACAGAGCGCTTGCACTACACCTCTCGCCATTTTCTTCTTCTCCCTCTTTATTACGTGCTATAACAGTTGTGAACAGGCAAATCCTTTCCCTTTGTGAGTTAAGTTCCAGGCAGCAGAAGTGAGCAGGAAACAATTTTTCTTTATTATTGAAATGAACTGTCATTGGGGGTTAACCCCAGTAGGCAGCTAAGCACCACACAGCTGCTCACTCACTTCCCCCCACAAGCCCCAGTGGGACTGGGAAAGAGGAAAGGAAGAGTAAAAGC
>VYZM01017806.1:49443-82015 GCA_013398915.1 Dromas ardeola | reverse complement strand
AAAAAAAAAAGAAAAAAGGCACTAGCTATAGTCCAAACCTCTACAGTAAAGACATTTCACCGTTCTGAAAACTTCCTGCAGCTCTGATTGAACTGTTCCTGTCACATCTGGTTTATTTCCATTTTGTTCTTCTTCCTTATTTAGACTCTTCACTTCAGCTTTTTTTGGTAGCCTTTTTATCTTTTAACTGTGTCTCATTTCTTCTGTTTTTTTTCAGATGACTGGTAGCCTTTCCTAAATAAAATCCCTCACAGCTATCCAGTAATGGGTAATCCGTACCTAAAGGAACTACAGTTGGTTTTTTATGCCATTCTTAACTTTCCATGTCTCCTGACTTTTTCTCCCCCTGTGTCTTCCAAAGTTAGAATGTGTGTTGAAGTAGTAGTAGGATACTACTGAGGTTTATTTCACTTAAATTTAGCAAATATTTGTATCTGAAGTAGTTCGGAAGACTAACGAACTCTGTTACCATTAATGTATTTGGTGTGGTGTCTATGGTAAGCTCACCAGAGATTGCAATTTTGATGAGATATAAGGTAAAGTGACTGCTTCTCAATAATATGCACTTAAAATGTTGCAGCTGCTTTGAAAAAAAATCAGGGCTATCAGAAAAATCATTGAATCTGGGCGGATATGCTGAGTAAAGAACAAATTATGTTTGTAAACTGAGGTCTAGGGAGGGGAAATGGAAGTGTCTGCATTTGTGTTGCATGGAAATACCGCTTCCAGTTGAGCGTAAAAATGGTGGGGAGAAAGGGAAGACGACTGATTTGGAACAAAGAGAGGCAGCATAGCCTTCTCTTAGGCAGCATCATCAAAGGAGGTGGGAAAGTCCTCTAACCTTGAAACTTGAAGTTTGTTTCTGAAAGGCACTGTCTAGGGGTAGAGTGAACCTAAATAATTATCTTGGCTTCTACAGCTGATATTAAACTTCAAGAAATCATAAATGGTATCTAAAACAAGATGTTGGATACTAGGATTAGATAACAGGATGTATTTTCTTCTTTTATACTTTTCTTCTATAACATCCTGCCAAATTTTGTAATCAAGGAATTGACACAATTTTGTTAAAATAAAATGTCTCATTTTCATTTTTAGCTTGACTGGTATTTAAACTGGATTTGGCTAAAGAACACATTTTTATGGTGTTCTTGCTTCTCCAGAAGAAGAAAAATCTAAACATCAGTATATACGCAAATAAATAATCTCAATGCCTAAATTCAAGCAGTTCTTGGTGTTGTGTATATCCCATTCACAGTGTGTGAAGCCTGCTCCTGTATTTATGAGTGGATCTGGCAAGGAACAGATAGTGAACAGACAACCTATGACTTGAGGAGAGCACATTTGCTTTTCAGAGTAATAAATTACTGGCTGCAATTTCAGTATAGAGCAGCAGTCTTTATAGACTCCTCCCTAGGATGGTTGAAAAATACTCCTGAGTTTTTAGTCATTCCCTTCACTTATCAAATCCAGACCAATGATCCACATGTAAAACAGTTTCTCTGGGACTTGTGTACATAGGGGTTCTTCTGCAATCATGTAGCAAAAAGAAAAAAAATCACTTACCATCACAATTAGCAAGAAAAGGCCATTTGAATTCCACAGACTAGAATTTTGCTTACTATTATTTTTTATTATTCAAATATCATCTGTATTTGTTTCCAAAGAATTACGCTGTTCAATACATAAATTATCTCCATAGCAGTCTTATCTAATTAATAAATTGAAAACCCCACAGAGAAGGAACAGAAAAACGTTCATCTGACAATAAGGCTTTTCTCTTCTTAGAGAAGAAAAGAATACGTATTTGACTCTGTGACTTGCACACTGAGTTTTATTTCCAGAAAAGAGTAGGGCATGGTGGAAAGGCAGTTCAGAACCTTTAATGAGCTAGGTTATTCTGGAAAAAAAATTGAAAGATAGGATGTCAAGACCACAGTAAAAAAGCCTGTGGGTTTTTTTTTTAGCACAAGTTCCTCACATCCTTTTTGAATATTGCATTTTTCAAGAAGAAGCCTTGCACTTTTTCTCCCAGTATCACTTGAGGACAATAAAAACTGCATAAAATCTATCTGCCAGATCACCCTTGTAACACCTGGTTTTCCAAAACCAGTTTCAGTTTGTTCAAAAAAATTGTTTTCACATTACATGAATAACTAAAATATATTCTCTGTAAATTCCTCATGAGATTTCAGTTGAACCTTCAGATACTTATGCACTGTGGTGCACAAAAAGAGATCAAGATGTTTTTAAATTAGCGTTGTCATGCCCTCTGTTATGACTTTATCCCGAGTCTCATGCTTTTCAGTGTTTCATTTAAAACTCCATCTCTTAGAAGAAATTTGTTGGGCCAAATTCTTAACTTGTTCATGGGAACCAAGGTTTTAAGTAAAACATTGCATGTATAGAGATTCATAATGCTATCAATTCTCAAGATTTTATCTAGTCCTTTGCCCTTCAGGTTGTGGACAAAATCCCAAGATCGTAATACTTGCATGTTCAAATTAGATGGGAAATAAAAATAATCCAATCTATAAGATGTCTTAAAATTCATGAGGTTTCGGTTTTTTTTTTAAGAGTCATGATTTATTGTGCATGGCTTGTGATTTTTTGAGTGTCTGGCTTTGACAGTACAGTTAAATATAGAATATTCATTCACTTTCTTCAATTCAGTTTCTAAAATTTATCCATCAAAATCTTTCTGCCAGTACATTCAGGTTCCCATTTAGCTAGCTGACCCCTTTTCAGAAAGACAATCAACCTTTTACTTAGCACACTGCTATAATTTAATTAAATTGTTCTAAATATATTTTTTTTTCCCAAAAAGGTATGTTTTATTATAATAATGTTCAATACTCTTTTGTAAAAAGGATTCTTTTTTTTTTCCTGTGTTGCTTTCTTCAAACCTTTTGCTCTGCTTGAAGTCTTCATTTAACACTTACTAAGACATTTTGTACTTCAGTATCCCCTTATCGCTGAAACTATCTAAAAAAGAAGATGGAAATATCTAGGGTGTGTTTAAAAGTGAAAAGTATATAGATCTGCCAGGCTGGTGAGCAGCAAGAGGGGCTACTAATGAGCACAGCTAAATCTTTGTCAAGAGGAAGATGTGTAGTATTTAATATCATATAGGGAGTAGCACAGCTTAGGTAGACAAGGTGGGATGTGTTTTGTTTTTTTTTTTTTTTTTAATTCACACCATGATATCTGATCCAGTAAGCATTCATCTTAATTATAAAGTGCTAAGAATGCCCAAGGAAGGGGGAAAAAAATACCTCATTGCTGAATTGAAGTTACAAATTCAGCCTAGCATAGTGGGGAGCAAGATTCATCTACCTTTTCCTTTGCATGTGAAAGGGATTTCTAATCTCTACAATCTTTCTCTGTTTATTAGTATAATATTTGATTTTGGTACTCTGCTCATTTCTAAGCTGTTAATATAAGTATCCTATTCTTTATTCTATCACTGAAATCAGAGTCTCTCTCTTATTCTGATCAGAGAGACATGCCCATACTTTTACCCTTGATGGATCTCGTATATAATCTATCCAACACACAACTTGGGCACATGAGTAGAATCAATCATGTAGTTCAACAAGGGGAAGTGCAAAGTCCTGCACCTGGGGAGGAACAACGACCTCAGGCACTAGCTTATGCTGGGGGGCTGATAAGCTGGAAAGCAACCTTGCAGAAAATGGACCTCGGGGTCCTGGTGGACACCTAGTTGAACATGAGTTAGCAATGTGCCCTTGCAGCAAAGGCTAATTGTACCCTGGGTGCATTAGAAGTGTTGCCAGCAAGTCAAGGAAGATGATCCTGCCCATTTATTCACTGCTAATGAGGCCACAGCTGGAGTACTTTACCCAGTTCTGGGTTCCCCAGTACAAGAGAGACATGGACATGCTGGAGAGAGTCCAATGAAGGGCCACAAAGATGATGAAGTGACTGGAGCATCTGTTCTATGAGGAAAGGCTGAGCGAGCTGGGATTGTTCAGCCTGGAGATGAGAAGGCTCAGGGGGGAATCTTACCAATGTAGACAAACACCTGATGGGAGGGTACAAAGAAGATGGAGCCAGGCTCTTTTCACTGGTGCCCAGTTGACAAGACAAGAGTCAATGGGCAAAAACTGAAACACAGGAGTCTCCCTCTGAACATTAGGGAACATTTTTTTATTGTGAGGGTGACCGAGCACTGGAACAGGTTGCCCTGGGAGGCTGTGGAGTTTCCCACCTTGGAGGTATTCAAAAACTGACGTGGACCTGGGCAACCAGCTCTAGTTAACTCGGTGTGAGCAGATAATGGCAGAGGTCCCTTCCAAACTTACCAGACTGTGATTCTGTGAAGTATTGCTTTCAGCTGGTTTTATTGATACAATATTTCCAAAATTCCATTTTTAATGGGGTCTTGGTTTGGGAATTATATCCCACTGAATTTGAACAAGACTTATAAAAAGCACGATGAAAATCACTCTCCCGTGCCTCAGTGTCTAAACATAAGTAAGACTGAACAAACAGTGACAGGTTTTTACAGTTAATTTTTATTAGAATTAATTCCAATTCTATTTGAGTAAACTAAATATGTGACAGGTTTTTTTTCTTGGAAGTGATGGTTTCCTTGGTACTCATCTGTAGCACCTGCATTACTTTTGAAAACAGATTGCTTATTAGAGGGCTTAGGCATATCATCAGAGGTAACTTTTAGTTACTTTATCTTAAAATAAATATCAGTGCCCAGTATCTTTAATGCTCTGTTGATTTATGGTCCTCAGAATAATTTTGCTGTCTTGCCAATAATTCATTTCTAGTCTGTGTTTTAGGGGAATGTGTTTTAAAACATAACCTTTTAGATTAAAAGCATCAATTAAATGAGGCAAATGTGCTATAATTACAACAGAGATACATGGATACGTCTCAAAGAAGATTAACTTAAAAGCTAATTTTGAACACTTAAATGTCAGTTTAATTATTAATGGAAAATTTTACTGTTTGTCACAGATGACGAAATACACCTCCTAGGTTGTAGTTATTCCTGCAAGAATTGGAAGATGCTGTATATCTTGCTATTTGATGTCCTCCTGATTATGTATCTGGTCAACTCCAATGGGGACTTTCTCTGAAGCTGACTGAACAGCCTTCATGCCATTTATTGTCAGGCATATTTGTTTTGAATACCATGACATCAACAGTTGCTTCTGTTCAAGCAGAAATTCATGCTATGCATATTTCCATCGCAATGTATCTATCTTTAATTTCTCTATATCAGTGTCAAAAAGATGTTCATGTTTATGTTTCATAAGAATTAGATCCCAGCATCTGAATATGCAAATATTAATATGTTTGTCTTGAGCGTACATGGGAAGGTTTTGGTAGCGGGGGCGCTACAGAGGTAGCTTTTGTGATAAGATGCCAAAAGCTTCCCTCATGTCTGACACAGCCAGTTCCAGCTGGCTCCAAGACGGGCCTGCTGCTGGCCAAGTCCAAGCCAATCAGCGATGGTTGTAGTGTCTCTGTGAGAACATATTTAAGAAAGGGGAGGAAGGGGGGAGCGGAATTTTTAATGCTTAAATTGTTTTTTCCCCACTAATTCCATTGAAATGTTGTTCCACAAATTCACTGTTCTGTGGCTAGAAGGTCTTCTAATTTCCAAGAAAAATTTATTGATGTCCAATACATCCATTTGTTCCTGTGTCGACATTGTTTTGTACCTTGTCACTTTCTGTATGTTTATTTTTCTGATGTAGTTAGAGAGCACAATCATATTCCTTTCTCAACCTTCATTTTACTAGGGTAAAAAGGCCTAGGCTCCTTTAATAGCAACTCCTAAAACAGGCTTTGTAGTAATCTTGGTTGAATTTCTTGTCTGTTTTCTTTCAAGTTAATTTCTCTTGAACCAGAATGACCATACTTGATATAAACAGTATTGCAGTTGAGAGTAAGACCTTAAGGTCTTTTATAGTGACATTAAAAATTCTCTTCCTTTCCTGAAAATATAAAGCCTGAAACATTTTTAGATTGTCTTTGCTGTTTTTCAGACTTTCTCGCATCGGTGGTTTCTAGTCATCCTGTAACAGATATATTTACTCATGTTCTTTTCCTCTGCTATTTCAGACGCACCCTCTGGATTGTGGCATCAATTCCTGTTGTTTAGCCTTAAGTTCATAAGCTATTGAATTTCACTTCATTTCTATTATTACCATTCTCAAAGTCATCCAATTTTTCCTATATGGAAGAGACTTTCCAATTCTTTTCTGTACAGATGACGACTCCAATACTTTTTAATCAGAGAATCTCATTAACCCGCTCCTCCACTTTGTGCCAAGGACATCAGAGAGCGTATTAAAAAGATTAACCTCATGACCAGTTCTAGAAAAGACCTACTTGTAAACCCTCCCAAAGCTTGTTCTGCTCTTCAGTGTGCTTTTTCATATTTCTTGCTTTCCAATTCTCCACGAAACTGAGTATCTCCACCTTATCCAATTTTCACCACCGTGGCACTATCTCAGATGCTTAACTGATATCCAGATAGGTAAGATGCACCCAAATTTTATGGAAAATGAAAATGCAGTCTCTTATCAGTGGAAAGTTTCAGTTAATCTAGACTGGTAAATCCATTATTTCTCATTTACTTTTACATAGTATATCATGACAAACCCCATTTTTTCAATATGAACATTTAAAGATGCACAAAGGTACTGGAAGGGTAAACAATTTGATGGATGAAAGGTAAACTTGGAGTGTAACCATGCTTTCTTTCTTCCTGACAATGAAACTTGTGGGAGAAATGTAAAAGGGAATGCCTGTGGGGTTGTATTTGTGTACTAAGAGACTAATGACTTGCAGGGAAGGTCTCGTGTTGGGAACCTAAAATGAGACAACTAGAATTATCTTTCTGTATGCTTTACACTGGTTGTCATGTTCTCTTCTTAATCCTAGCTTTAAAGAAAAGTCTTTGATACGTTCTCCGTTTTTTTGCAACTCTCGAGGGGCTAGCCCAATTAGTGGGCTGAAGTCAGCATTAGTATAGGCATCTAATTTGCTACATCTTAGAAAGTGTAGTTGCTGCTTACGGACATATGCAGGTGCCCACATGCTGTAGAAGATAGGGTCCCATGTAACTTATGGGTAAAATCAATACCTACTAATTTCCCTTTAAAAGTAGACAGGTGAACACATCTGAAGGGAAATTTCCTTTGATTCTCTTGTTCAATATACTTCAACTATATGCTTGACTGGAGAAGAAAAAGAAAAAAAAAAAAACAAGTAAGGGGTAAAACCCCAAAACATTTCTCAAAAATTAAGTCTTGCAGTGCTTAGACTTTAGCATTAACATTAACTTTAGCTTAGCTCTGGCCATTTATGAGCTTCTGACTGCTTCATACTAGCAGCATTAGATCATTACCATTGCAACCTTTTATTCCGTAAAAACAAAGGCAATGTTTTCAATCTGAAGACGAGCCTTTTCAACCAGAATGACACAATTTGCTATTTTTTATTTCTGCTCTTTGCATACCACATCACTTTCTCTGCACAGAATCTGAAAATTAACTTTGCATATCTTTCTGAAGACCTGGCTTTTTTTTTTCCCTTGTATTACTGAATATTTCAAATATTTCAATTATCTAATATTTCAAATCCCCTTTTAATCAACACCTCAAGAATAAGAACAGTATTGGATGTTGTTGAATATGGATTTTTTGGGTGAAAAATAAAAACATTACAATGGATGTTTTCTGTATACCATCATCATAAAACAATACAATAAAGGTTTAGTGATGCATAAATGTAAATTCGCATGTAAGTTAAGTCTGTTCAAATGGTGCATACCGGAACTGGACTACTGAAATAAACTACAGAGGTTGACAAAATACTGGACAACAATGTAGAAGGTAAAACAGAAACAGAAAATGTATTTGTTAAGGTGGACTTCAACAGAAAAATCCTTTCTTCCTTCTCTGAATGCGCTGTTGGGTTTAATTCCAAGTGTTTGGCAGTACCAGCTGCCTGGGGACACTGCCTGACCTGGTATCAACCAGCAACTGGCTAATCAACAGATGAAAGGCCAGTTGAACTCCCTCCTTTATTAAGTAATTTACCAAATAACAAGAACCTTTTTCAGATTAATTTTATCAGCAGAGCACTGATAATTCAGAAAGGAAGGTTCCTGAGGAAATGCATGAATTATAGTATGTGTGACTTCCTGAGCCTCCTCTTGTGTTTTTTTTTCCCAGGTCTCCAGCACACAGCACAATAGATTCACCTATTCCCCTGAGAGTTTTCAGAGGGAAGAGGTTGTTTCTAGGTAAAGCAGGCTAATGTTCCATCATTCTTGTTCCGTAATTACCATAAATGAATAGAAACAGGTTCAGGGAGAAAGCGACTCCTACGTTAGATTTTTTTTTAGATGGCATTAATTGTTGTTTGGGCTGTTTGCATGGTGCAAAAATTACTTCATCTGCAGTACTAAAACTGTGTTTACACTGAAGCTGACACCTGTATGCTTTTGGAGTATTCTCTGAACATTAAGACATTGTCTGCCTATGAATAAGCAATAGAAGCATTTAGAAAGTTTTCTCAAGAAGCTTAGCATAACTGTCCATTTACTGTATGCAATACCGTAGCTCCGAAAACTTACATAAAGAAATAGTTTCAGTGAGAACTTCTACATGAACTTTCTATCTAAAGCAGCTGTCATGACCTCTGTCTGCAGTTCGCATTTCTGTGCCCTGCTACAGAACACAGCTCAGGGGAAAAAGTGTGGCAATATTGGCTTCCTTAGGGAAAGAGAAGCCCTGGCACAAGGTAACTGTTGTTTCAGTAATTTCTCTAGATAATGAAAATTGCACGGGGTTGTTTTTCCTGCACTGTGAAGGACAAGGTAAATAATTAATTACAGCTGGAAAGTAGCTACAAGAAACTCTTTATTAAGTAAAAAAAAAGGTCCTGTTCTTTATGAAATTTTCCTTCTGTCTGCATTTTACTCTTGCACCATTAGATTATAGAAGCTAAATACTTATGACCTCTAAATGGAGTTTGAAATAGACAGGTTAAATCTGTTTTTAAAATAGTTTTTTCTCCTCCTGATGCTCCTCACAGAGTACATTTTCTCTCTTTTACACTGTAACAGCGTTCATTTTGTAGTAGATTGATGTTTTTATAAAAACAGGAGTGCATTTGATGTTTTTTGGAAAGCCGTATAACTGTAAGCAATATTTCCAGTAATTACAGTCCAGTTGGATGAACGGTTGAAAAACATGGCGAAGTGTGTATACAAGGACACTTAAACAAGTAAATAAAAAAATCTGAACGCAGGGAACTTTTCAGACCCAATCCAATCTCTGCTCTTTTCTTAAGGGTAGAGCTCTAAGGAAGTTTTTTTTTTCCTTTCTTTCTCCTTCGCTCTTTTTCTTTTTTTTTTTAAGTTTGTCATTATTTAAGTTCTTTCATCACTGCTAAGGAACTGAACATACTGTTCTTGTAGATGACCACACAGCCCTAGAAATGGAATTACTTTTCTTGTCATTTATAACTAAAAGACAATTAACAGTACTGAGTTTGGGAACATTCTATCTCCACAGCTGAAGAAAGTAATATATTTTCTACAGAACTTGCCAAATGCATCACTGAATCATGCCTAGGAATATTCAGTATATTTTACCCCAGTTTGGGGCAAACAAAACCTTTGATTTCTTGCTTCTGGTGGTATAGTAGAAGTGGGAGAGCCACGCAAGAAATGGAGCTGATCCTGACTGAGATTAATCCACCATATACTTTTACAGAAGGAATAAGTGAATTTGACAGCCAGTGGCAAAAGAACTTGCCTAAAATATTAGGAGCAAGTAAATAAACTGCATTTATAGAAAAGTTTTTCCATTTCAGAAAAACTTCAATCAAAGCTATATTACGATAAATCATAAGTAAGCTCTTACTTTTAGGAAGAGAGAAAGGGATATTTTTTAAGAGTTTGTAAACAAAGAGTTAAAATATTTGGAGAAAAGAAAAGCATTTGTACTAACAGCACAAGCAGTTGTCTTGGTTTGATTCTGTTTATGCCTCTGGAAATGTCTAGCAAGCTTGCAGGCAATGGAAAGAAACATGATTTATAATAGATATAAAAAGCAAAGTTCCACCTTCAAGCTTGAGGGGAGGAAATAGGATTGTGGCTGAGCATAAATGTACTTCACAATTCGTGCTTCATTTCTTCTGGTGCAGTCCCATTGGCATCAATGTGTAATCTATGGTGGAAGTTACCTCGTAACTGGTTTCCGCAAATTGTGTGATTCCCTTTAGAGCTGAGCCTATAAGGCTGCTGAACAAATCCCCATGTGTCTCTGATGAAAAAATAATAATTTCTTCTGTACCAGAATTATCAGATGTTTTATCACTGCATAAATAATAACTCCTTCCATAAACTGGGCACATGGGAAAAGTCCACGGACACTGGGCTGTATACCAGGGCTCACAAGTCATGATCGTGTTCATATGGTGTAACTCTTGATCCAGGACTAAAAAGAGTCAGTGGGATCTTGCCACTGATCAATGATTTGCAGTTGTAGACTTCTATCAAATTCAAAAGCCACCTGCTGATGCATCTCTTTTGGGAAGATGTCAATCCAATTAACTGTTAAGAGGTTCAGCGCTTGAGATATGAATGTGTTTAATCAGCCTTATTTTGCTAGTGCACATAGCGTCTGTGTTTTCTATTTTTACAGTTAATTAGGAACCGTTTGGTGACACAGGGTATGCAAGTAAGTGCACCATTCAAATATGCAGCAATGTCAGTTGGCATTTTTCTGATTTTTTAGTTCACGTATTGAGACATACTATAAGAATAGACTACAGATGGGTGTTTAAAAATAACTATTAATCTCTTTATAATTATGAAGTATTTACCAAAGTCATGTCTATGGGCTGCATGGGTGCTTGAGATACAGAAATAATAAATTCGGAGAGTATAAACTGTCTTTTTTTTTTTTTGGCCAAAGTTTTTCAAAATTTAGACTAATCACTTTTATACTATGCTTACGTAGATTAGATATTTCCTATCCTGAAAAAGCAGAAGGAAGAATAAATGAATATGAGGAGGCAATGGAAAAAAACTTGGATGCACACAAGTTAATGACAAAAAAGTCTGACTTCAATAAGATAATAAATTCATTCACTATGCTTTCTAGCTTCAATGGATGTTTGTGACTAAGTCTTGCTGAACAAAGAATAAAAATGGAAAATTGGTATTTAGATTAAAAATATATAACACAAAAAAATATTAAAGTGGTTGAAGTGTGAAATTTGATTTCACATGTTCTGATCATCAAAATTCTGAAACATTTCAACCATTTTTATCACTTTGTATCTTGGCAAGGAGATACCACACTTTAAATGTTACAGCTACATTCTTAGCTGAGATATCTTTGGAAGAGATTGTCAATGAATATTGATTTTTTTTGTATTTTGTTTTTTTAATAAGATATTTGGAACATCATGGAAAAGGTACATTCAGGAGAGATACTCATTAGAGGAAAGAAGTATTTTTTTTGTTTTTACACATATAACTAAAACAAACAATAGCCTCTGTTACTCAGAGGCCTGCAAACAGACTTTATATCTGTTTTATGCAGTTTTCTGCAGAAGTAATCCAAGTGTTATCAGAGCCAATGCTAAAACATTAAAGCTGATTCTAGAAGGTTTCTGACAAGTGTCCCCCTACTTGTTCTGAAAAAACACTTCCTTACAAGTCACAGTAAGATCATTCTAGTCCATGCACAGCCCTTCCGTCACCACTAAGTGGATCACCCTGTCATAGAAGGAGATCAGGTCAAGCTTAGTCAAGCAGAACCTGCCTTTCATAAACCCATGCTGACTGGGCCTGATCACCTGGTTGTCCTGTATGTGCCATGTCATGGCACTCAAGATGATCTGCTCTATAACCTTCCCTGGCACCGAGGTCAGGCTGACAGGCCTGTAGTTCCCCAGATCCTCCTTGGGCCTTTCTTGTAGATGGGTGTTACATTTGCTAACCTCCAGTCAACTGGGACCTCTCTGGTTAGCCAGGACTGCTGATAAATGATTTAAAGCGGCTTGGTGAGCATTTCTGCCAGCTGCCTCAGTACCCTTGGGTGGATCTCATCCAGGTGGATCCCATCCCGGAGATGAAAATGAAGTTGGCTACAGAGATTTTCTTTAGTTGAAGTGCAAGAAGAGAGCAAAGTAACCACTTTGCTTCATTGTGAAGGTGAAGCAACAGTTATCTCAGATTGGAAAGTATGTTTTTAAAATGTGGAGGCAGAAACGTAGCAGTTGCCTCTAACCTTATATTCTCTCTCCATCTGTATCCAGACAGATTACTTTGCAGGAAGGTTATGACAAACACTGAAGATAACATGGAATGACATTTGCATACAAAAAACTTCTGCTCATATTTTTACTTGTAACAGAAATCTTGTATTCAGATGCCAGATACTTGAAAGATATTCCTATTTGCTTTCATCATAGATATTATAGCTGAAAGCTACTATATGTATCATTATAAAATAAACAGTCTGGTAACCCCCTAATCTCACAGCCACAGCCTGTTTACAGTACGCGGTATGGGATGGCCACTGAGCTTTGGAGTAGAAAAGAATCTCTATGTGTGGACATGACCTTTGCTGTGCCAATAGACATCAGGGATAGGAAGTATTTTATTCTGTAATATCTATTGTACATCCCACAAGTTAATTGTAAACAGTGCAAAATATCTTTCCAGTAGTCCAGTAGGCTAAATTAATTGTGTCAACACAGAGACCTATTTTTAATACAAGTATTTCCAATGCAAGTCTTACCTTGGCTGCTTACAATTTGGCTTCCACAGTAAATTTCTAGGTAAACATTGTCACATAATGAAGACTGAAACGCATCCTTATGTGCTGTAAAAAGAAGTGAAATTCTTAATTTTAGAAATAGGTATGAATGTTAATGCTATCATTTATCTGAACAAAACATGCTATAAATAAATTCAAAATAATGCCATATTTGTTAGGTTACAAGTGGTATACCACACCAAACGTGTGAAAACTGACTGGTTCCATTAAGCTTTTTATCCTGTAACTAGCTAATAGATATCAGTGAAGTATTGTGGTTGGTTGTTCTGAGCTGGCTGCCAGACACCCAGCCAGCCACTCTCTTCCCCTCCTCAACAAGACAGGGGAGAAAATAAAAAATCTTGGGTGTCAAGATAAAGACAGAGAGATCAGTTACCAATGACCATCAGTCATAACAGACTCTATTATTTTAATTTATTGGCAATTAAAATCAAGTAGGATGGTGAGAAACGAAGACAAAAATGAAAACACCAAACCCCACCCTTTTTTTCCCAAACTTCATTTCTTCATTCTGTCTCTTCTACTTCCTCCCACCCCGAGTGGTGCAGGAGGATGGGGAATGGGAGGTTGTGACCAGTCCATTAACAGCTCCTCTCTGCCGCTCTTTCCTCCTCACACTTTTCCCCTGATCCAGCATGGGTCCTCTCCACAGGCTCCTGTGCTTCAGGAAAAACTTGCTCCAGCGTGGGAGCAGATATGACAGCAACAGCTGCAGATCCTGCCAGGAGCCTGCTCCAGTATAGGTCCTTCTTATGGGCCACAATTCCTTCAGGGAATATTCACCTGCTCCAGGGCTGGGTCCTCCATGGGCTGCAGTGTGGATATCTGCTCCGGCGTGGTCCTCTCCATGGGCTGCAGTGTGGATATCTGCTCCGGCGTGGTCCTCTCCATGGGTTGCAGTGTGGATATCTGCTCCGGCGTGGTCCTCTCCATGGGTTGCAGTGTGGATATCTGCTCCGGCGTGGTCTTCTCCATGGGCCACAGGGAACACCTGCTCTGGTGCCTGGAGCACTTTCTTCCCTTCCTTCTTCTTGGACCTTGGTGTTACCTCTGTCGTTTCTCATTTTTTCTGTTCACTCCTCTGTCCGTGTGGCGTTTTCTGCCTTTTGTTGAGCACGTTTTCCCTGAGGCACCACCATCGTGGCTGAGGGACTCAGCCGCACCCCTGCGGTGGGTCGGTTGGAACCGGCTGGAACCGGCTGTGTCCGGCACGGGGCAGCCCCGGCCTCCCCTCACAGGGGCCGCCCTGCAGCCCCTCCTGCAGGTGCCTGGGCACGGACACCCGATACAAGTATGTATGACTTTAAAAAAGAAATTAAGAAATTCCTTTTTTAAAAGAAATTATTTCAGGAAAATAGGGGTCAATACAGTACTGGGGGAGAAGCTGACCTTTTGGAATTGATGGAAACAGCCTGAAAGCTGTACTGGGATAATACAGCCATGAAAGCGATTTACTCAAGTGTCACAATCAACTTGATGGTAAGAGAATTTAGTATTTTCTGTTTATATTTGTTCTCTGTTATGTTTTAATGGACAGATGTGTTACTTTTGAAGTTAAATTTCTTGGACACAAGTTACACAGAATATATGGAGATTCTGATCCACTCTTCCTAACATAAAGTCTTCAGGTCTTTGAAGATACTGGAAATTTTGTATTTAGAAATTTAAGATGATTTCTGAATGGCATGTTTCTACTATGCATAAACAATAGAAGCAGAAATGAAATTTTTAAACAAAAAATGTTCTGAGCCGAAGACAGAAACTTATTTTTGCTGTTCTTGATTTCATACTTTGTTTTTTTTTTTTTGTTTTTTTTTTTTTTTTCCCAGTTGTCTTCGTGGTCTGTTACAGCCATTGCAGTGAAGATACAGACCTGAAGAAATTTGCTTTGACTCTGCAAAGTGTGACAGACTTGATAGCTAACCTGAACCTGAAGCTAACCTTGATAGCTAATCTGAACGTATCAAGGTGGCAGCCATTTCCCTTGCACTGAACTGTAGTATTGATCCAGACTTGAGTCCAGGAAAATGCATAGAAACATTTCAACAGACTGCAGAGACAGGAAATCATCAGATCCTGAAAACCAATTTGAAGTTACTAGTTTCAACATAAACTTAAGAAACTAGCTAGGAGACCCTTGAGGTGAAAACACGTCACCTAAAGTTTCAGCTTTCCAATCCAAAGCTGACAGCTTCAGTCAATGGAGACAACTAATCGATTGTCTGGCTTGTATAATGATGGACTATCAGAAACTTTCTTTGAACTATTACTCAGCTGCTGAACTGTGTTGAAACGTGACATTGCTAATGAATGCAGTGTGAGTGATTTGGAAGAGCTGTTGCTTGCAGACAGCACGTCTCCCTCGCCGAATGTACATACATTTTAGCATGATTTATTTTGCATGTGGCTGTGGAATACATTGAAAGGTTGCTATCAGAGTTAATGCAAAACAAAAGTATGTATCTTTACATTGTAGTAGTCTAAGATAAGCTTCAACTTTGTGATTATGTGATGAGGAAAAATACTGTAACTTTTAATAGGAATTTTCACAATATTTAAATGCTTTTTATATATTAATGGATAATTTGCTTGCACATGTGTGTAGTGCAAGTTTTTGTTTTCTATAGGTGTACATATATATGGGTATGTCTGGGCATAATCTAAAGCAGAGTCGGACTTTAAAGGTATTTCAGCAACAGGATATCTGTCTCTAAAGGATTAGGTACTGGTCATGTAGGCAGTTTTGTGTCACAGTGGAAACAGAAGCCCCCTTATTTGAATCTCAGCTTTGGGACTGTCATTCCAGCACTATCTGTTTTTCTGTCTATAGGAGCTTCTTAAGACCCATCTAGAATGTGCAGCACCTATTATAGATTTGTATGAGAGCAGTTGGTAGAAATAAAAAAAAACAACTGTCACTCTAAATTTTGTTCCACTTGAAACGAGACATAACAGACCAAACTATACAAGCGAAAACACACTGAATAAAACCACCCAAATGTTAAAGTTAAAGAAAAAAAAAAGTAATCTGAACTCCTCATAGGCATTCGCACAATCAGCACAGTAGTCTTAATCTATAATCCTCATGTGATGTAATCTGCTTTGGTCTATCGGAAGCAATTATGCTAGGCCGGCTCATTCCAGCTATGGTTTGGGTTTGTTCTTTTCAATTCTACTAACTGGGAATTGAGGGGGAAAAAAACAAAGTGGGTAAAAAATAATAGACTGCGAATACTAAAAAGCTTTCCCCCTTCAACGAATTTACGAGTTTGCAGAAGTTGGCAATTTGGGGAAGTTATTGTGAAGGAAACAAAATATATTTTGCTTGTTGTAGAGGCGTTAAAACTTTTTTATATATATGACACTGATAAAAACAGGCCACACGAATATGTTGCTGACTAAATGAGATATTTAGCTTGCTTGAGGAACAGCGGTTGTCAGTTATAAGAGAGCGTTAGACAACAGCTCAGACAGGAAAGGTAAGTGTGCACTGGCAGCACTCCAGTGTTGTGTTGTGTTTGTGTGTGTGAGAGTAGGGCACGTGGCAAATAGGTTTTGGATCAGGACCAGCTATGTTCTAAATCTTTTTTGTTCACATACTGCCTGTAACTGCATTAAGTATACTACTGATAGTTTTCTAAATTAAAAAGGATTGTTTAAAACATTACATAATAAAATAGTCAAGGACACAATCAAAGGTATAACACTGGTATATTCCTGCCCTGAAAATAATGGTTTCCTTTGTAAAATATATCTTGAATAGCCTAAACCTTATATAAGATGGTTACATTATAAAACAGTATGTGGAATCAAATTACTCTCCTGTTACGTTGAGTTGGAATCACTGATTTTGCAATCTGTGTTCAGTATTAAGAGCTACACAAAACACTCAGTTGCACCAGAGAGGATATGAAGAGATTAGAGAGACCAATATATCACAGACTAACCTCTTTGCTCTGGACATTCACAGGGACACAGGCAATTCTCATTCTCCTGCTACCTGGAGCCACTAGATACGAAGACAAAGAAATCAAGATTGCAAGTAAAGATGAAGTTTAAGGTAAGCAATTCTTTCATTAGTTATAATTTTTAATGTTGACTACCTTTTCCATATTGAATTGTGAATGTAAGTACCATTTATAATTTAAAAAAAAAAAAAAAAAAGAAAAAGAATCTCAGGAGCTGAACAGTTACTAGCAGCAACTAACTCACCTTTTGTTTTAAATTTCCTTTATGGAATTCCTAAGTGATAGTAGGTTTGATCCCAACTTAATTTGAATTATGGTAAGGAAGATACTTCTAGCAAAGAGGTAAAAATTAGTGTTTTGTTCGGAGTTGCTTATTCCTTGAAAAATATCAAAAGTATGTATGGGTAAATAAAAATCACATGCTAGAAAACAATAAGCAACACAAATACTTTTTATCTTCATAGAAGCATGTAATACATTAAAAAGTATTGTAGTCTTATATAGCATAATCTCTCGTTATAATTAATTGTTTTATAAAATAGGTTAATAGTAGATAATAAGTTCTAATTAAACACCGCTCATATGGCTTTTTTGTTTTTCCCAACGGGAGATATTATCAGCTACACTACTTCACTATTTTCAAAATGTATACTAAATCTTGAGGGTTGTGCTAAAATTTCTGTTTCTTGTGTGGATTACCTTTTTCTGTATGTGTTCTCTAACAGTGGGATCAGCAGTTCTGTGCGGGGTTTTAGAGCCTCATGAATACTAGCTATACACAAACAGTTAAACCGTAACTTCACACCATGAAGAGAGTGATGTACCTCAGAGGTGTTCATCAACAGTGAAATAATTGTCTTTCACATTTTGACTTGAGAAAGGGGAAAGAGAAAGAGGGAACAATTATCAGGACAAACAAGGATGGGAATAAAAACTGAAGGAAAATAACTACTTCAACCCTACTATTGCAGTCTTAACTGTTGTGTAATATTTTCTGTAAGCGTACATAGAAGGGCACTACCCAGTTAGTCGTATTGCTAAACGCTACTGTTTCGCACTGCTGAAGTTTCATGTACTCAGGAAAAATGATCTTAAAAATACTGGGAAGTAAGGTATTTTGATCTTTTGGGAAGTCTTGTGAGCCTCATTGCTGAAGATATTTACTAATTGTAGACATTTCAAGTATCTTGAAAACATCTGGTGAAAGAAGTAGTTCATTTGCCAGTTATTGTATCAATTAAGTAGTAATTTTGTACCACAAATTCAGTTTTGAACAAAATTTATTGAAGGCACCAAGTCTTAGACTACTTATAATTCATTTTCAGAAAATTTTCTTAAATGTAAATGTAAAATGAGAGTTTTACAATAGAATTCAATAGAAGCTGAGAGACAAGAGTAGTAGTTTGTAATTAAACTGGCCTTTGAAACTCCTATTTTAATGTTTTATACAACATTGTTGTGTTGACCCTGTAAGGGAAATTTTATGCTTATGCCTACAGTTTTTTGGACAAGAATACTAATTTTTAATTATTGTTTCTTTGTATATAAATTTTGTTTGTTTGTTTGTTTTTCATCTCAAGCTTCCTATGGTTTTCCTTGGTGACTATAGGAAATCTGAGAATGAGAATAGATAACTCCTGAGTTGATGTGCTAGGTAGTTCAGGGCAAAAATGCAACAAATAAGGCAAGATGGTAGTTTTCTTGTATTTGTGTGATCCCCCTGGTAGCAGAGAAAACATTTCTATCAGCTGAATAATTCAGCAACCCATAGCTTTTCCAAAAGCAAGTGAGTGAGTCAGGAACTTCTGCTGAGGAGCTAGGGAGGGATTTAGCTGGTAAGGGATTTGAAAAAATAAAATAAAATTTAAAAAATGTAGCTAGTCCTTAGGGAACCACTGAGTCAGGATCATGGAAAGCTAAGATACGGAAGTAGCTGTAACTTCAAACCTGAGACTACTGGCAGTTGTTAAAACTTTGATTTGCTGCTCTGGAGTTGTTTTTGGAAGGAGATATGTTAAAAGATGTGAAATTTTGGCTATGTTGTAGATTTCCTTAATCTTATTCTATTTTGTGAATTTTTAGGTCTGGGGTGCATAGTTAATAGCAAACACGACTGTACTAGAATTTGTCTATTTAATCTTGGTATGTAAAAGAAACTGGTAGAGAGTTATCTCTTTAACACAGAGAAAAACATTTAAATTTATAGGGCTCTTCTTCCATTATGTTTTCGCAAACTCAGAAAGTATCTTACTGGAAGGCCCAAAAAACATCTAGATCATATTTTACAAAAATGAGTCTTAGATCACTTTTCTAGGTCAACAGGAAGAGTGTGAAGGAAAGGAGAGAACAACAGTTTATTTAGCATACACCCTGTGGGTGCGTATTTTCTCTTTGCATAAATCCATTATTTTTATGATAAAATGTTTTAGTCTTCTCTACAATCATAGGATTGTCAAAGATGCCATGGTAATGGGCAAAGCTGAAAACTCAGAAAGATCATGTCCCAGCTCTCCCACCAGAACCCGGGGGAGGGCTCTGCTACACTTTGATTCTCTTCTTTCTGTGGCTTCTGAGTTATAGCTGATTATTTTCACTTGTATTTTTGTAAATGTATTACGGGTGTTAAGGGAATTATAGATAGACGGAATGATGACTTGTAGATACTCCAGGGCAGGGGAGGAGGAGGGACGAGATGAAAGGGGGGGAGAGGATCTGTGTGGGAGGGAATATTTGCTTGTTTTAGCTGAAATTGTAGGTTCATGTGTGTTCATATCCTCAGAATTTCTTTGTGTGAGTTAGTCCAAAAGACTTTAGAATGTTAAGAAACTTCACTAAACCTGCTAAACCCCTAAGTATCTCTGTGCTATATGAGTGAGTTCTGTTAAAGTGGAAATTCTGTTTCAGCTGGTGAGAGCAGATCTGAGAGGCTAAAATCAATGGATGCAATAGAAAAAATAGTTAAGCCAAAATGGATGAGGTTTATTTTAAACTGAATTAATTTACAGTATTAATTTAAAACTTTTTATGAGTTAGTTATGTTTTTAGCTAGATACTGTCCTTTATGTAACAATCAGGCTGGTAAGAGAAATGAGCTGGATATTTTTATTCATAGCGTGTTTGCTGCTGTTCTACAGTTTAATCTCTGAAGTGACTCTATTTTTTTGTTGTTAATGCTTTGGGAAACCGTGCAGCTGACTTAGATCATAGGCACGCTTGTGACTTTGGTGCCGTATTATTGTGAGACATCAAGGGGTTTTTGGCGGTATTCCACTGAACTACTGGACCACAGTGGAGCCTCCATCTTTGGAGGTCTTAAAAAAACATCTGGACATGGTCCTGGGCAACCAGCTCTAGGTCGCCCTGCTTGAGCAGGGGAGTTGGACAAGAGGGTCCAGAGGTCCTTCCAACCTCAGCCAGTCTGTGGTTCTGTGATTCTGCAAATGTTCCAACAAATCTGTAAAAATATCCTTTTGCCACCTGGCCCATGACTGGCTTGATCATTTTTCAGAAGTAGTATTTGAAACAATTCACATAGTCCTTTTCCTCCATGCCTCAAGCTGTTATAAAGACTCTTTTGTGAAGCTTAGAATGAGTTCCTGATCTTAACTGTAGGTGTTATTTGCATTGGATGTATCAGCCAGGGGCTTGTACTGTAAGTGAAGAGAGCACATATAAGAAAGGCTTACGAGCTTTACCTCTCAAGAAGACGCTTGAACTGAGATTCAGCTGAAGGAATGAGGACATCTAAATTCTAAGCAAGCTGGCTGGCGGGCTTCTCATTTAGTTAATGGAAGCTTACACCAAGCTGGTTAACTTTCTGAGGTATACACTTCTCCCCTGTCATGTGCCTACAGATGGGCATGCAATGCCATGTAATATGCTTTATGGCAGGGCATGGCAGGGCTGGCAGATATGACTGAGAATTTATAGAAGAAATTTTATATCTCATAAAAGATCTCCATCTCTCTGCATTGACAGATGAAGTTTAAGTAGCATGTAACATGTTTATACAACTGAATTTCATCTGTTGTTCACCTGACTCCCCCTTTATGTTTTACGGACTGGCTCTCCTCCAACCACAATGGGAGTCTGAAGACTTAGCTCACATGTAGAGTTAGTCTGTAGGTACTTAAATGTAGGCATCCTAATTAAGTTAAATCCTACCCTAGGATCCAGTAGCTTAGTGGAAAAATGCTGATAGGGACTCTGATAATTTGAATGCTTATTTATACAGAGCAAAAACTGTTAAGAGAAGTAGACTTCAGGACCCAATGGAGTTTTCCTCCCAGTCCACTAGAGCTAAAGCTGCTGTGGTTCCCTGTTTAAGTCCACCCAGTAGCAAGGCCAAGCATGTATCATCAGTACGTACGCACACGCACTCAATTACTCCCTTAGTACAGACATCGTCAACAGATGAACACAGACAGAAAGATAGCGCCTTTATACGCGCTGCGTACGTACAACCAGTTGTCATATAAACATGAAGAAAGGGCTTAATCCTGTTCTTAGTTGCCAGATAGTGAGGTTTAAATTTTTCTAGCATATCACACACACACCCTCACGCATATGCTCTCGCAAAAGTCTCTCATAGCTGGGTCAGATCTATAGACAGTCCAGTATCCAAGCTTGGGGCCTTCTGTTTTTCTCAGCAGTGAGTCCATCTTGATGTTAACTATTGTCTCGCACACAAAATAGTGCACTCATAAAGAAAATGAGTAAAATGACATCTCAGATTGTGGTGATGAGGCACAGCGTTTGGCCAGACAACAGTACTGACTGGTAGCCTGCTTACATGCAACTGGCCACATTTTTACTCCCCCTCCTTTTCATTTTCCTGTTTTGTTTCCCTTCAGTCTTGATCCTTCCCTTTCCCTGCTGTTGATCCTTTCCTTAAACATCCTATAATGTTTTGCATGTTGCCACAATCTGCCTCAGATGTTCCATACTGTTTGTTTTTTCTCATCACACTCATGATAATCTTGTCTTCAATTCTGGTTGAACCTCTTCAAGATTATGTTTGAATGGTTCCTTTAATTGTCCATCCACCAGTGACTGAAGAGTTCTGTGCTCTCTTAATACCTTCATTGCCTCCTGCTCATTAGAGTTTGTGTATTGGCATGTTCAGTTTATGACTTTTCCTACTTCTTGTCATTGTCTTTTTACTGAACAGTGTTAACCAAAAATCCTTATAAACCAGATATTCTTACATTTCAGGTGTCCTCAAAAAAAACCCCAACAACTAGGAATGGAAAAGATCTACTCAAAAAACATTAACTGTTTTTTAAACTCAGAAGTAGATACTTACCATTACAGTAGAGAATTCACAAAAAAAAAACTTCATTAAGAAATAAACCAACTACATCTTTCCCTTCATTGGATTAATTTTAATTTGTAATTTGATCAGTTTATGCATTGGGATATATGATAGAGCACAATGTATAACAGTGGAAAGCAAGAGTTAGCATTCCAGAATGAAGGCTTGTCTACACTAACTGACTAGGACTTGGTGAAAATATCTATGAGTTAACAGTTTTGACTAGCTGATGAGCTAAGAATAAATAGCTAGTAACTTCTTTGTGACAGCAGATTTTACAGTTTTTATATCTAAATGAATACCTATTAGGCAGTGTAGAATTAATGTGTGAATTTGTGAATCCTGAATCACAGAAAATTGTGAGATACTTCTATGAACCTCACCACTAGAGTTTTTGAGTTTTTAAAATCTTAAAACCATTAATTACCACTGCTGTTGGAGTAAGAAGTGTCACTGTCCTGATACAACAAATAAACAAGCCTCCTACACAAAGGTATGCAGTCATTAACTTCTAGTGGCTACCTACAGATATTCCCAAGGTATAACAAAGTCTCTTTAACAGCAGAAAGTCTTGGTTTCCTAAGCATTGGGTCATCTTCTAGGTTTAGTAACTAGATGAGGATAAAGGGACTGCTACACTGACTGATGATACAAGCCACTGCAACATGTTTAATTATCTAAAGAAAGTAACACTGTAAGAAAAGTACGATACGGTACTGTAAAGAAGTGTACTGAGTATAGAAAACATGGGTTTGTGTAATATACTGAATTTCATGGTAGTTAATTTATTATAATAAAACTCTCTTTGGCACATAGTCAACAAATTATAAAAATGTTTTCTTTTGTGAAGTCACTAGATATTTAATATGAAAATTTCTCTTTCTGAAATAGAGATTATACCACGTGCAAATGTATTGCTGCACAAGTTGTAAGAGTCTAATGAAAGCTGCACATAGCAGTGACAAGTATTGTATAACCAATGGTATTTTATATTTTAAAATGCTGGATACTATGCAGTAGCATGATGTCCTGTGTGATATTAGAACTATGATAAATGAGAGAAAGATATTGTACTCTTTATGCATTCCCCTGCACACTTATCCACATGGACACCAATGACACTGCCAAGGAAAACCCTGAGGCTAGCAAGAGTGACTAGAGGGCTCTGGAGGCAAGGGTGAATAGCATGGGAGTGCAGGTTTTATTCTTAATCCTTCTGGTGAAGAGGAAAGTCTTGGGTAGTAGGTACATATTTCATGAGATCATAGGAATGTCTGAGACTTAGTGGGGTCACTCGCATGCCTGGTGTGCTGAGATGCATGGGAAGAAAGTTTTTAAGACAGATAGAAATGAAGAAAAAGAGGATTGCTGCCAATGTAAAGGAGCAGCTTGAATGTGTGAAGCTCTTCTGTGGTATGGGCAACAGTGTAGCTGAGACCTTACAGGTCAGGATCAGAGGAGAGGCCAGTAAATGTGACATTGTGGTGGAAGTGTGTTACAGACCCTCTGAATCTGGGTAAGGAAGTGGACAGTCTTCTGAAACAATTGACCAAAGTCTGTATATTACGGACTCTACTTCTCGTAGGGGACTTAAACCTCCCTGACACTTGACAAAGGGGATGTAGAGCAGGACACAGCCAATCTCAGAAATTTCTGGAGGATGTCATGTATAACTTCTTAATACCGATGCTGTTTGGGACGAGCAGAGGTGATGTTCTCCTGGACATTGCTAGTCATGACCTCTGAAGAGTTTGTTGGGGATGCAATAACCAATGAAATTCTTCGCAGTGGCCATGAAATTGCAGAGCTTAAGATCCTGAGGGGTGTGAGGAAGGCAAGCAACAGAACACAGATCCTGAATTACAAGAAAGTAGACTTCAGTTTATTCAGAGAACTGGGAAGTATAATCTGGTGGGAAGCAGTATTGAAGGGCAAAGAGCTCATGAGAGTTAGCAGATCTTTAAGGACAGTCTCCTCCAAACAAAAGAATGATCCATCCTAGTACTCACAAAAATGAATAGTATAACAGGAGTCCGTCTTGGTTAAACAAGGACCTGACTGGGGTCCAGTGCAAAAAGAATATTTATATAAATGGAAGTGAGGGCAGGCAATGAAGGAGGAATTTAGAAACATTGCTTGGGTATGTAGGGATGTTATTAGGTAAGCCAAATAGTGGAAGAGGATCAAGTCAGTGATCTTATGAGTAATCTCAAATATTATATACAGATCCATGGGACTAGAAGTGATGCATCTGTGAGTACTGAGAGATTTGGCCAATGTCATAGTGAGGTTACTGTCAGATGTCCTTGAAAAGTTGTGGAGACGGGGAGTTCTCTCATGGCCAGGGCAAGGAAAATGCCACAACCATCTTCAGAAAGGCCAAAAATGATAATAGTAAACCAAGGGCAGGTCAGCTTTACCTTAGTTCCTGGGAAAATCATGGAGTGAGTTCTCTTGTAAACCATTTCTGGGCAAACGAAGGAGGTGGTGTTGAATGGAAATAGCCAGTATAGATGTACAACAGGTAAATTATGCTTTGGCCGAGTTGATTGCCTTTTATAATTAAAAAGAACAGGCCTGTGAATAAGGGGAGACCAGTGGTAGGGGTCTTCAATCTTGATTTTAGCCGGGCTTTCAACATAGTCTCCCATGAATCCTTTTATCAATGTTGGGACTTTACAGTTTAGATGGGTGAAACACTAAATTGATGAAAAACTTGGTCACTGGGTTCAAAGGACACTGGATAATGATTTTTACTCTGTCTGAAGGTCAGTTCACATGAAGTTCTTCTGAGGTCTGTCCTGGGACTTACGCTTTTTAATATGTTTACCAGTGATCTGGAGGAGGAGAAGGAATGGACCCTCATCAAATTTGTGCATGATAACAAACTGGCAGATGAAGTCAATGTGCTCTATGGCAGGGCTGCCATTCAAGGAGACCTAGTCAGCCTGGAGGAATGGACAAACATGAATGTAATGAAATTCAGGAAGGATTGATACAAACCAATATACTGTTAACCAACTGAAATGAAAAGTCCTGCATTTCAGTTGGTTAACAGTATATTGGGCTGTATCAAAAGGATTGTAGCCAAGAGATTGAGGGAACCGATTATTCCTTTCTATTCAGCATCTGGAGCACTGTGGCCAGGCTTGGGTTCCTCAGCATAAGAAAGAGATTGACAAACTGGAACAAGTCCAGTTGAGTGTTGTCCTGTTAGGAGACTGGAGCGCATGACCTATGAGCAGAGGCTGAGAGAGATAGAAAGGTTTGTTCAGCCTTAGGAGGAGAAGGCCCAGGATAAATCCTATTGCCATCTTCAAGTTCCTAATGGGAGAAGACAGGGAAAATAAAGCCTTACTCATCCCCAAGGTGCACAGTGAAAGGATGAGAGGTAATTGAGGCAAGTCGCAACAAAAGAAATTCTGATTAGATATAAGGTTGCCCAGAGAGACTGAACTCTCTGTCCTTGGAAATACTCAATTTGACTGAAAAATGGCTCTGAGCAACCTCATTTACGTTGGCCTTGCTTTGAGAGAGGGTGGACCAGGTCACCTCCAGAGGTTCCTTCCCACCCATTCTACGATTGGTTTTGGACTAAAATGAAAATCAAGACTTTTGGGATGTAGCTCTGCTTTTGTGTTTTCCTTTATGAGCTAGAAGCTATTTCTAGTGTCAAGAATATAAAGCCTTTAAGTACATACCTGAAAAGAAGGGTAAACTTTCTTAGTCCTGAATGGATATACTTTCTGGGATAAAGGCTGTTGTTTATTTTGCATTAAATGAGCAGTATCCAGAACCCATTCTAAGAAGGACTTTATAGCTCAAAGATAAACTTTTTATTTTTTCTTTTTAATTCTACCACAGAGCAAGTTCATGCCAGAAAACCTAGTTAATGGGTATTTAACATGGTCTACAATGTGTCACTCAACACATGGAAAACAACAGGCAGTACCCACTGGAACAGTGTGCTCTGCATCCCTGATTATTACTCTACGTGTGAGCTCACAAAGAGGGACTGAGGTGCTTAACTGTAATCTCTTATCCTTGGAAATGGTGGCCTTGGCCAATATTTAGTTATATATGATACAGTAAGGCAGGTTTCACCCTGAGAACCGTATTTTAAGTAAGCTTTCTATACAGAGATCCATGTAAATCAAGTGAACTATTTTTGATAGTCCTAATGAATCTTAAGATACACTCCCCTCTCCCCCCCATGGATTAACTAATATAGAAGGCAAAAAAATAATAATTATAAGATTGTGTTTAAAGTGAAAACCTGTGCTCTGTGGCACAGGCAGGACCTGAACGTATACTCTAAACATGTTCTTCACTAATGAGACTTTCCTCTGTTTAAGCTATGCAGTTTTCATTTTAAGTACCTACTGTGTTTTGGACATGGAAGAGATAACTGCTAGGGAAATTAAAACTTCCAACACTCTTATCTTACCAATAAGAATCCTAAGAGACAGATCCCAAGAATCTCACTGTTACGCTTACTGATGCAAACCCAATTGAATAAACTAAACAGTTACTTTATTCTAATGTGATCTCTCATAATTTGATGCTATTGATGGTTCAAATCTTTCCCTAGGTTCTTCCTAATTGAGTACTTTTGCTCTTGAATTGTAATAATCCCAGCTATGACTGTTTCACCATACAAGCAAATACAAATTGAGCTCTTTGTGATGATGTTTGTAATACTGTTAGTTGTAGTCAACTGGTGCAGGTGGATAAACTCAAATTAGAGGAGAACTACAAGACAAAACTGCATATTGCTGTTGTTGCAGGTGCTTTAGGATACAGGCTTTGAGACTAAGGGCTTTTTTTGTCCCATTCTTCAGTTTAAGATGCAAATCACTGTTTGTGTATTAGAAGCACTGATTGCAAATAAATATAAGATTTTTAACATTGTGACTAATCTATACTGTGGGAGACCATGTTGTGCGCATATCAGTATTTCTGTGCTGTAGGCAGCTGGCAGACCTTCTTGTTTTGTTTAAGCAACCAAATCTGCTTGGAGATTGCTAGGTTAACTTAGACAGGTGTCCATGCGCTGGCTATTCGCTGGGATAAAGTGCATCTACTAATCTTGTTTCGATTGGACTGATGATAGTGAGGCTAAAATATCTGCACTGGCTGTTAAAAAATGATTTATTTAATAATAAATAGGCTGCTGTAACATTAATGGTATTGTGTCAGAGTGCATGGTATCCCAAAAAAGCCCGACATTCAGGAACTCTGGAATACTGCAAATAATTCTGACAAGGGTGTTTTCTCTTCCCTGGGGGGTTTTATGCTATATAGAGACTTTTTTTTTTTCCCTTAAGTTGATGATTTTTGCAGGATCTTTGGAACAGGGTAACTGACTATTCCAATGGTTTCTCAACCTGTGCGTACAAAGTGATGGAACAGAAAATTCTGAGTAGAGAGAGAAGAGTAATATCTATTTGAACTGAACAACAATACACAATGCTTTGCAAGGTACCTTGTTATCGTCCTTTGAAAGTTTTGGTGACTAGTAAGTCAGGTGAGACTGGAGATTCATTATGATCTTGAAGAATGTTTGCTGTGCTGATATAGAATTCTGATACAGAATTACTACTTGTGAGAGAGGAAGCCTTACTCTCCTGTGTTCCTGTTTTAGAGCACACAGCCATTTAATGCAGACTATGTATGCATTTGTTCCTGCCCCTTAGTAGATATTTCATATAACCTGCACCAGTGAGTGCCTAGTACACTATTGCAATAGTGGCACACAGAGGTGCGCATACAAACGTGTAGTTTAAACCATCATGTGCTTTTGGCTTATGCACTTACATAGACATAACTTATGTCATATTTGAAATTATTTCTTCCTAGGTGTTGCACAACATTTTTCTAGAAAACAGATTCATACTCTTTTATTTCATCCTTTAAAAACTTCATCAGGTTTTTGTATTGGATGAATTCCACTCAGTGTATTGATTCAATGTGATTTTGATGTGTCCCCCCTATTTAATCACTGGTGCAGTGTGCTTACTTGCGTTCTGAGATGGTGAATAGGAGAGAACGGCAAGCATGGTTGTGCAGCTGACTACATTATAGTATTCCATATTTTCCTTTATTTTTATATATTTAAATATATTCATCAAATGTATTGTGTTAACTGTCTGGAAAGAGCTACCATTAAGAAGCATTGCTCATTCTGTATAGCAGATGGACCAAACTGTTGGATGCCTCTTAGCTGCATCTTTTAAACTCAAAGTGCCCTCCACAGTCTCTGTACATTTGAAATGGGGTAGGCACCTGTGATAGGACTGTAACACATAGCTAGGTATTTATACAAATTAGAGTATGAAATTGTTATGTGTAAAGTGTTATAAATATGTTTATGCAAATTCTAGCTCCTCTTTAAATTTACCTTCCTTTGTTGTACTGATCAGTACAGCCTCTGTTAATCGTTAATGATTAACACACCTTCTTCCTCCTTCACTTTTATCTGGGCATAATGCCAGGCATATTATTAAGATATAAGAGTTTTCCTTCCCCTCCCATTTTGCCAGCTCATGCCAAGGTGTTACTGACCTCTTACTCCTTTCTTCTGACGATCTTAGCATTACTTCTCCAAATTCCATGCACTAAATGGCTTCTTCTCCCCTTTAAAATGTAAAGAGTACATCCATACTAAGTAGCATGCTGATGAGAAGATTGGATGTCTTCAGTGTTGTTAATCAGTAAATTAACTTCAAGCACTCATTTTAGCGCTGAAGATACACACTTCACTGAGATTCACTTGCCCCAGGTCAGATTCAGCACTGCCAAAAAATGGACTAGTGTCTTTGTGCTGCTTCTGCCTACTCAGCTCTAACTTGGCCGGGCTCCTTTGGAGATCTGATGCATTTAGTTTGTGTACCAAACTGGTCAGGCCCAGATGAAAGTACTGCGTTGCTGATACAGCGCAGTCCTTACTCTGATTGAAGTTACATCACTTAAAATATACTGTGCCATTGTTTTGCAGCGATAATAATACTGTGCATGGGCTTAATGTTGTAAAATATATGAATGTTTGTGGATTGTGCTGATCATTTTGGATTCAAACAGACATAATGAAAATTAAACAAAAACTGTAAGCGAGCCCACAAAGGGTAGTTGGATTTGCCTCTGTTCATGCTTATTCTTTTTATATTAATTAGTATCTAAGGGAAGGCAACTTGCTTCTCTATCTCTGCGTCTAAATTTATATGCAGAGTTCCAACTTGCATGCACTGTCTGAGAGACTGTTTATCTCCGAAGGGTTTTAATCATATTTTTCAGTGCTAGTGATTAAGAAAATACTTTTTTTTTTTAATAAGGGTATTTAGCCTGACACCACCAAGCTTTTTCTTGCAAGTTAGACATTATGACTTTTGAGAAAAAGGCTGATTCATTTGATAATTCTTCTTTCCTTGCTACAACAGAATGTTATGCCTCATTAGTTTCTGAGTTTCAAGGGTAACACCAAAATGAGAGAGTTGGTGTCACTTTTGGACAGACACTGAAGTACACAGGGAGAAAGATGTGGAAATGATGGGATGTAGGGAAAACGGGCCTACAGTGGGACCTCTGGGACAGATAACTATTGATTTCATGCTGTTTCATAAGAAAAGGTAAATGTCACAGAACTGTGAATAGAGCCAGTTTCCACAAAAATCCTGAAGATATTTGAAATCATAATAATTTTAAGGTGACATCCTTGGCTCCAGTGAAGCCAATAGCAAACTTCTCACCAAAGGTGATTTCTCATCCTGTGCCTCCATTTGGGTTCAGCTTACTTCCTTAGGCATTTTATATCTCCTTCCTCCTGTCTTCTATCTCAGGACATGTTAACAGTGAAATAGGAACAGTGTATATAGTTTTGATCAGTAAGCACTAGCAAAACGGCTATTTCCCCAGTTTGAATTGTTTTATCGAGTAAATTTAATGTGTTTTAATCTCACTTGTTTTGTCTGTCTCTATTTCTGACATATGGCAATTGTTTTTACAGGTAAGACGACTTCTAGGCCTGAGTAAAAGGCTTTTGTTACTTATTTTGACTTTGAATAAAGAAACATGGGGGGTTCATTTGTTTAGAAAAATTGCATTTGGGAACTAAATGAACTTCCAGACTACCCAGATAAAAGACAGGAATACCACCCTCCACAGAATATTGAAGTATATGTGCATATGAATGCTTACATTAGCATGTATCAGAAAAACAAATGCTTTCACTGATTAAATCCCTCTTCCTCCATCTTTGTTGTGCATTTGCCATCTTCCATGCAGCAGCACTTTGCACATCTATTCATACCGAAGCACATGGTGTTCACTTGTGCTAAATGAATAGGGATGTGTATTTGCCTCCCTCTAAAACCCTTAACTGAAATTTGTATCTTGACTTCACATGCCAAGTGAATCCACCTTCGTTCAGGTGACTATGTTGTGTGTCACCTCTTCCACAGGCCCCACTGATGCCTATACCTAGAATACCATGTAAACAGTAAAGACTCACACACACATCATGCTACTCCACTTAGAGGATTTTCCCTCTGTGCTTTACTGTGTTCTCTGCTGAGCTGTTCTTTCGATGCATAACTTAAAGTCACTTGAGAGAAAAGTAGGAAGCCCCCAACTGCAACTAGTTTCATCATTTATTGTGAACCAGTACTGGAAAAAATGGTCTGTGATTCTTACAGTACAAGAGTACTATAAATATTTGGATGGCATCCTTATGTAGGTCATTTTGGGGGCTGATCTGCATACATCTGTGTCTGGAGAAAAATAGTAACGGTGCTACAGGAGGAGATAAGCAAGAGCACCAAATGCTGTCACATCTCTGTAGCTAAAACAACTGATATTTGTGAAGGTCTGGCTGCTTAACCAACATATTGGAATATTCAAAATACAGCCACAATTTACTAAGATCTCTAGAGAGGACCTGGGAAAAATTTGGCACCCAATCCTGCCCAATGAGGCAGGAAAACTAGTGCCAAAGGACATAAAAAGGCCAAGGTACTTAGTGGCTCTTTGCCATGGCTTTTATGGGTAAGGTTTGTCCTCTAGTCTCCCAGGTCCATGAACCTAGCAATAAAGTATGTGGGAGTGAAGCATTATCTGTAGTAGAGTAAGACGGACTCAGGGACCGCTTCAACCAGTTGGATATGCAGAAGATCATGGGACTAGATGGGGTGGATCAAACGGTGCTGAGGCAGCCGGCTGATGCTATTGCAAAGTCAATCTATCATCTTCAAAAGGTCATTGGGGAAGTTCCCTGATGACCAGAAAAAGGCAAACACTTCAAGAAAGGGATCCACAAGAGAACCACAAGGCAGTGAGGCTAGTGTGGCTAGTATCCTTCCTGGGAAGGTTACAGAGCAAATCCTCCTAGAAGCCATGTCCAAGCAGACCAAGGACAGGAAGGTTATTGGAAACAGACAGCATGTGTTTACCCCAGGCAAATCACACTCCATCAGACTTTCAGCACTACCAACTAGAATATCCTTATAGCCAAATTAGCGAGACTGGTACAGTGGGTGAAAACTAGATGGAACTGTCAGGCTCAAATGTGTTTTGGTTCGTTGTTTCAAGTCCAACTGGTGGCATGTTACTGGATGTACCTTTCTGATTAATAATATTTAATGTCTTTGATAATGATGTGGGCAAAGGCATGGAATACACCCTCAGCAAGACTGTGAATGATGCTAGCTCAGAGAATAGTAGATACACTGAAGGGCAGGGCTGCTGCTTGCAGGGCCCCTGACAGGCAGGAGGATGGGCTGGCAGGAACGTCATGAAGATGAACAAGGGCAAGTGCAGAGTCCCGGATCTGGGAAGTAATAACCCCATGCACCAGGCCAGGCTGGCCTAAAAGCAGCTTTGTAGAAAAGGTCCTGGTGGATGAGGAGGTGAACACATTTCAGCAGCAACGTTTCAGCATTATGCCGTTGTGATGAATGCCAATGGCAGACCGGGCTGTGCTACCTCAAGTGTGGCCAGCAGTTAAAGGAGGTGATTCTTCTCAGTATATCCAGCAGTTGTGAAACAGCATTAGGAGTACTATGTCCAGTTTGGGGCTCACCAGTCCTGGAACAACACTGACATACTGGAACCAGTCATCGTGAGGGTGGTCTGGGATATGGGATACCCCAAATACTGGGATAGGGACCCAGAGAGGCTGTGAAATCTCCATCCACAGAGGCGTTCAAAATCCAGCTGTGCCTGGCCCTGAGCAACCTGACCTGTTGGTCTTTCTCTGGGGGAGGTTGCTTGGATGGATGTCTTCCAGCTGTGCCTTCCAGCCTCCCTTACTCCATGCTTTCAGCGAGCTGGGCTCCGTCAAGCTTTGGCTGCTTGCGAGCGCATCCTTATTCGCCGACGGAAGGAGAAGGGGAGGCAGCACCCCCGGGGGTGGGCGCCGGCACCCCGCCGGCCGAGCGCCC